>OX336351.1:5740641-5893141 GCA_946902875.1 Nematopogon swammerdamellus
CAGACAGACATGCATTTGTTACGGAACCCTACATTCATTTTGCAGAACTTAGTAGAATGGACAGACATAAACGTGTTACCGAACCCTACTTAACAGTTGCACTCCGGGAGTGCCGGCAGATCCCGTGCCACTCTAACTTAACACTTAATGCAATGACTTAAGGTTTCATTTTAAAAATGACGCTGACGCGATGTCGCGAGTTATACATTTTTTACCCACCTAAAAAAGTGCCAAGCGCCGCTAAAGAAGTTTTCACTTCAAAAACCTCAGGGTTATCCCCTTTCAAATAAAAAAAAAAAGAATTTTCAAAATCGGCCTACAATTGACGGAGTAATCGCGTAACAAACATAAAAAAAAAGAAAACATACTGTCGAATTGAGAATCTCTTAGGTCTAAAGTAAATTTCTCGTGAAGACAAATGCAACGAGCCCAAACACGATGGGTTTATCATGTGTAGTTTAGGAGTTCCTATGGCCACCTTCTGTCTCCATCATCAGACCAGCTCGTTGGTACTCGGTACAGTAGGTACCGGTCAGGTACCATAATAAATTATGCGCACCTGGCCGGTCGGAAAAGATAAAAAATTTCAAATTTAGAATATTCATGAAACAAGGGTCCGAATATGTATCACTAGTAAATATCGATTCATGTATTTCAACAGGACAGAGAAAATTTCAAAATATTAGGTATTTAATACTTTTTAGTTCTTTTTGTTTTTTTGTTTTTTTGAAATCGGTTTAATATTTTTTAAAACAGTTTTTATTTCATTCTTTTTAGTAATATTACATAAATAAGAATAATCGAAATCGAATAATCGAAATCGATTGAAGTGGTACAGAATTATTCGCCATATGTGTCAGACTGCAAATTGCTGAATAAGTCCACATCACAAAAGTTTTGCTGAAGGTAACCACACACCATACTAATTTATCAAACTGAAAATTGCCGAATACGACCACATCACAAGTTTTGCTGAAGGTAACCACACACTATAGTATTATGCTGATTTTTCGAAAACCACTCAACCAATTTCGATAAAATTGAAATGGGACCACCTCGGAAGTATGACCTAACTAACAAAAAAAGAATTTTCTAAATCGGCCCTCAATTGACGGAGAAATCGCGTAACAAACATACAAAAAAATAAAAAATAAAAAAAAAAAACAATAAAAAAAAAAAAAAACATACAGACGAATTGAGAACCTCCTCCTTTTTTGGAAGTCGGTTAAAAAAGGCGTACATGGTTCATTTCACGTACCACTTTCTCAGCAGTCGCACATGCGCATATAGATAGTCGGTAGAAGCGGCGGCGATTAAGCGTCGGGTGGCCGAGTGGTTTCGGCATCGGCTTCTCATGCGAGAGGTCCGAGGTTCTAATCCGGTCGGCGTGTACCAATGAGTTTTTTCACACGAAAAAATTAATGTGCATCTACACCTGCTGCTTCGCCGTTCGGAACCGGTGTAGAACTGTATGTCCCTTCCCTTGCCCGTGACTAGGTGGTAGACTCAAATTGTAGCCGACTAGGTTGGTACCACCGTACTGGATGTAAGATGGCCGCATGCATAGCAGCCTCGGTTGTGTTCTCCTCTAGTCTAGTATAGCCAGCAATCCAGGGAAGTCTTCGGTACGGCACCTACCTTCTCGGAGGTGATATTGGCTGGTCGGAGCATGTGCTTTGGCCCCTCCTACTCAGCCACCCATACAGATTACATAAAAAAAAGGTGCGGCCGAAGCAAAGTGACCAATTCAACATGTAGGTAAAACCTTGAAATCATTGTAACGTGCTCTGCGGCGGCCGCGCGTCTCGGCAAATAGGCTGAAAAGAAATCTATATCTAATCTATCTCCTTCCGTGGTATGATGTAATAGTGTCTCGAAATGTTTGAAAGGACGACACATTAGTACCTCAACTTTATTAACCCATTGACAACTTGATACTTCAAGTATCTTAAATATTCATATATTTTTATTTTTTATTTTTGACAATACAATAATACTACATTGTAGTTTAATATACTAACATAGTTATGTTGATACAAATTACGTATCAAAGTTTGACAAAGGCTCTTTACACCTGATTCACTTAATTAATAAGTCTTAGTAGTGATGGGTGACCGCTCGACCGTTGGAGGCTGACCGTGGTTCGGATTGCACGTTAAACTGTAGGTCCCTTCCCTTCTTACCTTACTAGGTGGTAGGGTTTATCCCGGCCGGGTTGGTACCACCGCACTGAACGAAACGTCGGTCGAAGCGGCTATGTAAATAGTTCGTGTTTTCCGTCCAGTTTAGTGTAGCCGACATGAAATGAAGGGAAGCACTGACATGGCACCTAGTTCACCCTGTGTTATGGGCTGACATCACGGATGTTGTAGGTGATGTAGTCAACCGTGTCAGGTTCCATAAAAAAAAAAAAAAAGTCAGAACTCTCAGCAAAATTGTTAATCTTGCTCTCAAGCTGTGTTTTAGATAGACTATGGGCGGTGTTATTATGTGGCTAGTCACTAAATTCTTGTAAAAATATGTTTAAAAATACCCTGCGAAGTTTCTTGTCGGTTCTTCTTCGTGGGTGTAATCGAACCGGATAGAACAAATTGTGACAAGTTCGAGAGCAGTCTAACTGCCATATGAATGATCAATAAACAATACAATACAATACAATACTGATACCATTCCCAGCTAAGGGTTGGTATGCTTCAGTATTATATCATTGTTGCTACATCTCAGACTCCGTAACATGGAGGCTTTGAAACTATTTTCGGTAAAATTCCAAGCTTTCAGTTGAACTACGGTTATTTGACGGTTGAACCTAGGACTGGAATTCGATAGGAATCTGGCACGAATTTATGTGACTAGAGCGATGTATTTGCGTTAATGTAGACAAGAATTGAATCGCTTAGTAGTTTACTTAAGAGTTAGAAATTAACTTCTAGAATAAATGATTTCACGCATCGGCACATACTACGAAAGAACTTCAACATACAAACAAGTGCACTTATAACAAATATCTAAAATTGTATGACCGTAGCATGCTGAACGACAGTCCGGAACCGAATTTACTGACCATAGCATGCTGACCGACACAGTTCGGAATCGAATTTAATGACCATAGCATTCTGAACGACAGTTCGTAGGCGAATTTAATGACCATATCATGCTGAACGACACCTCGAAACCGAATTTAATGACCATAGCATGCCGAACGACACATCAGAACCAAATTTAATGACCATAGCATGCTGGCCGACAGTTAGGAATCGAATTTAATTACCATAGCATGGTGGACGACACCTCAAAACCAATTTAATGCCATATCATGTCAGTCAGTCAGTCAGTCAGCGTGTAAGCGTCCACTGCTGGACATACGCCTCTCCAATTTTCCTCCAGTCCTCCCGGCATTCAGCGATACGGAACCACTGATTTCCGCCGGCGTACTTGATGCCATAGCATGCTTTCCGACAGTTCGGAATAGAATTTAATGACCATAGCATGCCGAACGACACCTCAGAACCAAATTTAATGACCATAGCGTGCTGGTCAACACTTCGGAATCAAATTTAATGACCATAGCATGCTGAACGACACCTCGGAACCGAATTTAATGACCATAGCATGCTGACCGACAGTTCGGAATCGAATTTAATGACCATAGCATGCTAAATGACAGTTCGGGAGCGAATTTGATTACCATAGCATAGTGATCGACACCTTGGAACCTAATTTAATGACCATAGCATGCTAAATGACAGTTCGGGAGCGAATTTGATTACCATAGCATAGTGATCGACACCTCGGAACCTAATTTAATGACCATAGCATGCTAAACGACAGTTCGGAATCCAATTTAATGGCCATGGCTTGCTGAACGGCTCGACAAAATTAGGTTACGTTTTATGTGTGTGAGTCAGAAAGGCCAATACCAACGACCATCCAATATCACCTACGAGAAGATAGATGCCATACCGGAGACTTCCCTCTGAATTGTTGGCTATACTGGACTAGTGCCATTTTACATCCAGTACTGTGGTACCAACGAAGTAGGCTACAATTTCAGTCTAACTGTAAGTAAATGCCAACTAAATTGACAAAAAACTGAATTCACTGAGGACAACAAATTCAGAAGTTCAGACTCTGGGGACGTATTTTGAATGCAATTATAACAAAATTTCTTTAGGAATGTTTCTATTAATTTTTTTAAATAATATAGTTTAATAATTTATATTATAATAAAATTTTATGATTTTAATTTACATATATTATATTTTGTTATAATTTTTGCTTTTTTAATTAATATGCCTATATATTTTGTTAATTTTACTGTTTTTAATTATAATATGAAAACATAAAATTGTGACATAATAATAAAATCTTCAGACGAGATCGTATAATGTAATTCCTTCCCACATAACCCCTACTATGGTCTAAGACGACTAAAGGTTGGGGGAGGCGGTCATTACCGCTATGACTTGTATGTATAAACATGTATCGTAGTAGTAAACCTTTCTCTCGCTATATACCTATAATACGTGTCGCATCTCTGCCCGTAGCAACATTACGACTCTCAAGCTGAAATTAGTCTTTCTGTCACGAAAATTATATCTTCACGACGAAATCATCGTTGGAAATGTATGTTAAAAATGTGACGATTTTTTTTCTGAATTTAACGACATAGAATGAAACCAAAAACCTTGATAAGCACAAACTACATCTTTTTTTTTATGGAAAGTGACACGGTTGGCTACATCACCTACAACATCCGTGATGTCAGCCCATAACACCGGGTGCACTAGGTGCCATGTCAGTGCTTCCCTTCATTTCATGTCGGCTACACTGAACTGGACGGAAAACACGAACTATTTACATAGCCGTTTCGACCGACGTTTCGCTCAGTGCGGTGGTACCAACCCGACCGGGATAAACTCTACCACCTAGTAAGGCAAGAAGGGAAGGGACCTACAGTTTAACGTGGAATCCGAACCACGATCTTGAGCCTTCTTAGGCCTTCAACCTGGCCCTAATTAACGTAATTCGGGAGATGTATTCATTTTAAACGGTCTCTTTTTCTTAGGAACTTACTTTCGGCCTTCAGTCTCACTAGTGGTGACTTTCTGTTTTCGAAAGTATATCCATAACCTAAACGCAATGATATCTCAAAAACTATTACCAATATGACTTCGCTGTACTTTTGCTGTAATTTTGACTAACCTCGAAAAAGGATTAAATGATATTTTGTTTTTAAAAACCCCCGTCTAAAAGAAAGTAAGTAGCGAAAGATAAAAATAAAAAGCGTTTTAAAAAGGTTTGATTTGTCGTGAGATCTGTCATATAAACAACTAATTATGACTTTCCTTAGTTCTCCCTTCCTTTCTGTACCTATTTTTATTGTTTGTCGTAGAGATAGACGAAGCAATAATATCACATATTATAGATACTGCACATATTCACCTACCTATTAATATAATTACAAACCCAAGAAAATCTGTCCGTCGCTGCCATTCCCTACCCTGAAATGAACATAATTTTTGCAGTTTTATGGCTTTGTGACAAATTGAAATTACGTTGGGTTCGTAACATAATAGCTTTTCTATACTACATTTTAATTGAAATTTATATTAAACAAGCTGTGCCCGCGGCTCCGCCCGCTCTCATATTTAATTTCACTGCTAACCTCATAAGCCATTTAGCGTGATAGTAAGTACCCTATAGTTGATGGGAAGAATCAAGCTATCCGTAGATTTTTTTTATTAAAATCGATTCAGTGGTTCTCGAGTTATAAGCGGACAGACAGACATACACTCAGACACTCAGACACTCAGACAGAAAGGAGACGTTGGATTTTATTATAGGTAAGGATTTATATTATATAGTTTACCAGTGTCGTCATCGTGAGCATACGAAGATGAGACGATACCGTTGCGACGACAATTTTACAACCTATTTCCAAAATGTTAATTGACCTTCACGGCGAGTAAAGCTCCAAAAATAACTAAACTGCGAGACTTCTTTTTTATCTCCGAGTCTGAAAGCTTGTAGTATGAATAGACGTAAGTTCGTCGTCCTTCTATATTACAGACACATTTGGGTAGATATTCAGGCGGCCGTATCTATAAGACTTACTTATTTAAGTGCCGTTATTTGATACGAACTTGCACTACAAAAATATTTGTTTTTATTAGAGAAAGAAAGAAGAAAGAAAGAAAATTTTTATTGTTTTTTTACATATTAGAATACTTTCATGATCCCTGTTTCCCAAAATAGGATTCCCTGAGCTATGGGAAACAGGGTAAACAGGGAAACAGGTAATAGATAGAACATTACCAAACTACAGTCAGTCAGTCAGCGTGTAAGCGTCAACTGCTGGACATACACCTCTCCAATTTTACTCCAGTCCTCCCGGCCTTCAGCAGCCGAAAGCAGTGTTCTCCTCTAGTCCAGTATAGCCAGCAATCCAGGGAAGTCTCCGGTATGGCACCTACCTTCTCGGAGGTGATATTGGCTGGTCGGAGCATGCGCTTTGGCCCCTCCGACTCAGCCACCCATACCGGATTACATTAAAAAAAATTTTTATGATCAATAAACAATACAATACAATAAAATACAAAGGTTGACTGGAGGAGTACGCGTATGACATTAACCCTTAGACCCCTGCATTTGATCTTGGGAACTAGCAGAGCAACCTTTATGAAAATTTGTACACTTTTTGTAGACATAAAAATAGATGTACTTGATTTTTTTCAGTCTTCTATTTTCATACATTTCAGGTTTTTCAGGTGGGATGACATAGATCCCAGTAGTGGTTTATGGGTTGGATTTTTATATGCCAGCAGTAGTTTATGAATAAAATAATTATTTTAACACTATGATTATATTTTTTTTTGTGTTGGGTAATCTATAAATAAAAGGCAAAATGACACACAGAGGTAAAATTAAATTCAATTCAATTAATTTAATTTACGAAAAACTTCACAAAAAAGTAACAACGCGTGCGTCCTTAGTCAATTTGATGGCCGAATGATGTGTAAAGTTAGGTGCAGATCATGCTACCAACACTCCAATATGATAGCATTGTTCATAAACTACGGAATGGCTTAAATTTCATAGAGATTGGGTATGAAATACATACAGTGGAATTTTTGTAAACTTTTTGGGATATAAAACTACCCCATAGGGGTCTAAGGATTAAGACCCTGTCAACCCGTATTCACCCGTACTCCTCTTTCAAGGCGCCGCTTTTGCTGGTTGGAGTAGGATGCAACACAATCAATCAATCAACAATTAGGTTTTTATTGTTTTATTCCAAAACTACGGATCGAAACAAAAAAGTAAAAAGCTACGGGTTTAGATATATATATTCAACAAATAAAATATATTTTTTCCATAGCCTTGATTTGGTCACGTTGCCTTAAATACGTTTTTATACTTAACTAAATTCAGAGGCATGTTCTCATGAACATGCCTCTGAATTTTTTTCTATCGAGCGAAGTTAATCAAATCGTGTTTTCAAAAAGCTATCGACCTGCGCTGATAGATGAAGTTTTACAATATTAAAACTGAATCTGTCAGGTAAGTAATATTGGCGGTACACTTCTTGAAATTCCAGTCAGACGCAGTCTCACATCACCTTAAGCGGTACCCTTTGCAACAATTTTTAAGTGCTAAGTAAACATAATTGTATTTTTACATTTCGATATAAAACATACTTCTGTATAAAGTCTACATTTATACGCACTCAAATAGCGTCTCTACATAGATTTCTATATCACTATTGACCGCTTTCGTCCTTCGATCGGTCAGGACAGCATAAAATCGAGGAGGTGCGGGAAGCAACAAGAAGCCCTTGATTTATCGCAGCCAGCTCAAAAAAGCAAATGAACAAGCAATAAATAAGCACGAGACTTACCAGAGCACGGTGGGGATAAGAGCTTGGATTATTGAGAGGGGTAACCGGCGGGCCGCGACGCACCCCCAAAAGCGCCCCCTCGTGGGCGGGACAAGGGGGCGTTAGCGGCTAAACGCCTTGCGTTCGTCGATAGCGCCTCCAGATTCTGTTTTCGAAGCGAAGGAAGACATACTATGAACGGAAAAAGAATTTGGAAGGTTTTTATAACGCCGCTTAAACTTGATGAACTGTGTGCCATGCCAATGATTTCCTCAGGTCGTGCCGGCTACACCGAACTGGAAGGAAATATGAATAATTTTAATAGCACTGGTATCGATCCGGACGGGTTAAATCCCACCACCAAGAACGTTAGAAGAGGTAGGGACGTCGGACCTTCCCCGCGCCAGCGTAACACGATATTAGTAAAAACGTACCAATAACATTCGTTACCACCCAATCAGAGCGCGCGCCGTCCCCTCCGCTGCTCGGCGACGCTGGTTCTCATGTAAGCATTGGACAGTCCGACATCCCAACCTCTTAAAACGTTCTTCCCACCACCTAGTACTTAGTTCACCCGGTGTTATGGGCTGACATCCACGATTATGTTGTAGGTGATGTAGCCAACCGTGTCAGTTTCCATAAAAAAAACCTAGTAAAGTAAATTGAAGAGTCCTACAGTTTTTAAGATCCCAAAGGTTAGTTCGTAAAGAATGCCGCAAGGCATTAAACTCGCCTTTTATAACCATTTTATACAATGATGTATAATAAAGTATATTTTAATTTTTCATTTCATTTCAGTTTTACGTGAAATCCGCAGACCGGTCTGTCTCATCGGTCGAACGGTCACGTTCTGACCGCGCCCGAGTGCGCACGTCGATCCATTGCACCACCTATATATCGACGCTGCCCTTCTAAGGCTAAGGAAGGGACCTACAGATGATCTAAACAAACAAAAAATATTGTTATACCAATCTGCTCAGATATATCGAAGATCTGAATCAGGTCGCAAAAAGAGGATATCGGAAGACATTTCCAGTGGCTCGTGCTGTGTTGAGTTATTTCGGGGGAGGGGGCATATTTGTTATTTTGTTATTTGTTTAGAAATAATTCGTGGGCGATACAATATTGCACTTGAACTCGTAAAAATTTATAAATTAAATTCATAAATACCTACTCAAAATATTCCACTCAATGAGAGCCCAATCACGACAAGGGACTTGCTTAGATCTGGGATAAGATCTGCGTTAAGGTAAACGATAAACCTTCTCAACTAAAGTAAGTAACTAACGGCGAGGCTTCAGGCTGAGCTGCATTCTGGAAGACAATAAACCTTCTCGAAGAAAGTAAGTAACTAAGGGCGAGGCCGAAGGCCGAGCTGCGTTCAGGAAGACTATAAACCTTCTCGAAGGAATTTGCTGCAAATTTACAAAAACCTCTCCCTCTCCCTCTCCCTCTCCCTCTCCCTCTCCCTCTCCCTCTCCCTCTCCCTCTCCCTCTCCCTCTCCCTCTCCCTCTCCCTCTCCCTCTCCCTCTCCCTCTCCCTCTCCCTCTCCCTCTCCCTCTCCCTCTCCCTCTCCCTCTCCCTCTCCCTCTCCCTCTCCCTCTCCCTCTCCCTCTCCCTCTCCCTCTCCCTCTCCCTCTCCCTCTCCCTCTCCCTCTCCCTCTCCCTCTCCCTCTCCCTCTCCCTCTCCCTCTCCCTCTCCCTCTCCCTCTCCCTCTCCCTCTCCCTCTCCCTCTCCCTCTCCCTTCCCTCTCCCTCTCCCTCTCCCTCTCCCTCTCCCTCTCCCTCTCCCTCTCCCTCTCCCTCTCCCTCTCCCTTCCCTCTCCCTCTCCCTTCCCTCCCCCCTCTTCCTCTCCCTCTCCCTATTCCTCTCCCTCTCCCTCCCCCTCCCCCTTTACAGAAAACGGGATGGTACGGAACCCTCTTTACGCGAGCCCGACTCAAACTTGACCACTTTTTTTTTTAATTATGTTACCATGGGATATACACTTAATTTACAGGAAAACGTAAATGAATATCCCAATCCTTCTAGTTCTCACAGAAAACCCGATGGTACGGAACCCTCTTTACGCGAGCTCCACTCGAACTTGACCACTTTTTTTTAATTATGTTACCATGGGATATACACTTAATTTCCAGGAAAACCTAAACTAAAATCCTAAGCCTTCTAGTTCTCACAGAAAACTGGATGGTACGGAAGCCTCTTTACGCGAGTTCGACTCGAACTGGACCACTTTAAAAAAAAATTATGTTACCATGGGATATACACTTAATTTACGTGAAAAAGTAAACGAAAATCCCAATCCTTCTAGTTCTCACAGAAAACGCGATGATACGGAACCCTCTTTACGCGAGCTCGACTCGAACTTGACCACTTTTTTTCAAAATTATGTTACTCCGGGATATACACTACCCCTATACGAAGTTTCGTCTAAATCCGACCAGCCGTTCAGGCGTGAAAGAGGAACAAACAAACAAACATACTTTCACATTTATGATATTAGTGAGATGAGAAGTGAGATGAGATAGTGAGAAGAAGTGAGATGAGATGAGATGAGATGAGACTAATACATTTATTACAAAACAAACGACGTCATATTAGAACTTTAATGATTCGTTAGCGGGAAAGCCTGCAGTGGCCAGACTATTAGAGAAATATTTATTAATTATATAAAATTTAAATCTTTATGTAAAATATGTAAACTGCATTCCGTGAAACCATTCGCCGCGCAAGCGCGGCCGCCCGGGATCCTTCCCCGCCCGCCCTCGGAGTCCAGGGCGGTTACTCACTGGGACGATGATTTACAGGGCACTTACAGTTGTCATCTGTAGAGAGGCACCAGAAGACCCTGGGGAAGGCTTTGCAGGAGAGCTCTTAGCGAGCCCTCTAGCGGAAAACTTATTATAGGCACATCAAAGGGATAATGTTCAGCGTCCTTGCGAGTTATTACAAGATTGTTGGATCGCAGCCTAGATAGTTCCTAAATAACTTAGATACGCTCCATTGATCCTGGTTATTCCACTAAACTAAAGTTTTTTAAGGAATGAACATAATCTATGGTATGTATTTTATCAACTAAATAAGCACCAATGTCCTAGTGTTCAAAGTGCTTGTCAAACTCGTGTGAAGAGGGTTCCGTATCATCCTGTTTTCCGTAAGAACTTTAATATTTAGGATTTTTGTTTAAGTTTTCTGGTAAACTATATAATAAGACATATATAACCAATTTTTTCGAAATTTTAGAATATTTTATGTTTAAATTATAAAAAAATGGATTTGTATTCCTTCTAATAACGAGCCCCCTTTCATTGAGATGTCACATAATCCACTTGAAAAAAAATTACTTTCTAATTTGACTCAAAAATTCACCCCCAAAATCGAAATTAGTTCATTTACGCTATAAGTCCGTGATTGGGATAACAAACTCTATATGTATGTATATACCAAATTTTGTCCAGTAGATTCAGAAAAAATAATCTGTGACAGACGGACAGACAGACAGACAGGCACAAGAGTGATCTTATAAGGGTTCTGTTTTTTCGTCTTTTGAGGTACGGAACCCTAAAAACACACAGAACATGCGCGTGCAAGTGTCTACGGAACCCTCCGTGCGTAATCAAAGTTCACACTTAAGATGATGTTTTTTTTAATAATGATACTTGGAGCAAAATGCATCCAATCAGGCGCGAGTAACGTGCGCGAAGCGCGGCAAACGCACAGCCCGCCCTCATAGGGTTACCAGCGTTGATGTTTTCAGAGGACAGGTGTGTAAACGAGTCTTGTATTTTTTTTTAGAATGTGACATCGTTGGCTACTTCACCTACTACGTCCGTGATGTGACCCCATAACATTTTGTTGAACTAGGTACCATGTCAGTGATTCCCTTAGGTCGTACCGGGTACACTGAATTCAATGCAAACCGGAACAATTCGTGTACCACAGCAAGCCATCCAACAGTCCGATGGTCACCATATTATCGAGTCTGACTGCGCCCGTGGGCTTAATTTCGACATCGATCGTCGTCGATGCGTCGTATCACCGAGCTACCGAAACTGACTTGTATGACGTCCGGAATGTTTAACGAGGTCACAACTGAACTTACTCGTATGTACTCACACATTTTAGCAAACCGGAGCCAGCTCCGCATATCATTATAAAATCGATCAGACGTAAGAATGTATTGAAAAGTCCTAATACATACAACTATACAAAACGATTACCCTAGTGAAGGAAAACACTACCCAATATGTTAATTAACGCATCGCGCGGCGGAAGACCTATATCGGCACAAAATGACGGAATTATAACGCGTTGTTTTGTGCATGGTTGACTGAAATAAATTTAATTCTTCATTAGAACACCTTCTTCGCCACAGTTGACTGTAATACCATATCTCGTACGTATCCACTTAGATATATCAGTTACTAAATGTTCCCGTGGCTTCGCTTCGCGGCACATGTGGCGACACACCAATGGTGCAGTCGATAGAGCCAAAATCACCTCTCCGCGCGAAACCACGCTCAGTTAGGTGCCATGCCAGCAGATTTGCGGACTGTTGCTAGGCTGTCTAGCCCGTTAATACGACGCTTGAAGACACCCATAAAGGATTCAGGAAATACACTCGCCGGAATTAGCAAAACTAACAAAACATTGTGACTTGCAAAGTTTGTTATTTGTCAGTTGTTCTTCGCATTGAATTTAGAACTGACGGAATTCTCAGCACGTTCAAGCGTAGGTTACCTATCTATGCATGAAATTATACAATAAACAACAATACAATAAACAATAAACATAAGTATGCAGAGTATTCATATATACTATTCATTCAATATTCAACGAACAAAAACAAGGAAAAATAACCTTTTTGCAGTATATTACGAGGTGAGGGAGAATATTGATCGGACAGAAATATACAGGTTGTCCCCGGACATGTGTTAGTTCCTTTAAGTAGGCTATTCTACGCCTTGTATCAAAAGCACTGGTGAAAGAATTTTTTAAATATGTGCTTTGATTAAAATTTTAGGATTTCCTATCAAACTAAATGCGTGGTACAATGTGTGGGCGCCTTTAGCGGCGGACGGAGCAGCCGGCGGCGGCACGGGGGGGGGGGGGGCGGGGGCGCGGGCGGTACGCGGGCGGGGCGGGCTATCTGTTTGCGTTCACTCGCATCGCGTCCGTCCGTATTCCTGCTGCCCGCTGCCCCGCGCCCCGCGTGTGCCCGATTAGAGCATTACAACATTACACCACATTAATAACTTTAAAAATTTATATCTCCGCAACGGGCGTACCTAGAACCCTACGTCTTTTACTAATAATGTTTGTTACAAAGCGTAGAATAGCCTTCTTAAAGGAAATACACCAGTCCGGGGACACCCTGTATATGAATGCAAACAACTCCACAATACTACCGTGAATAAAAGCTGTTTTTATAAAAATAGTTTCGCTATATTCTTGTTTATGAAATCGCCCATGGTAACCCTACTACCGCCCGCGCCGCTCTGCCGCCCACCCAATCGCCGCCGTCGGCTCACTGAACTCCGTAAAGAACATCAAAGACTATGCTAATGAGCCACGTGATTCGGAATATCTTACGACATCGATGATTCATTCAATGAATTAATAATCAATAAAGAAACCGTCCAAATGCGAGTCGAACTCGTGCACCGAGGGTTCCGTATCGCCATGTCATGGTTAGCGCCACTCATGCCATCTATGGCGTGTTATGGAATGCTTCATATTAGTTAAATGTCATGATTAGTGTTCGGACTGGTTTATTTGCAAGTAAACAGATGGCGCTACTAGTGCTACCGAACTGCACTCTCACTGTTTTTTTATATTTGTGTGTAAATACTCCTTACTGAAATTGTTTATCTTCTTGTTCGATTTAAAAAATATTGTTCCCACGTAGTCTCCACGTCGTTTTTTTTCTCGCTCTCCCATTAAAATCAAACGCCACACGCGAAGCAGTTCGAACCTATAACAACCCGCTGTGTTCCGCCCCTATCGAGCCGGCTCTCCGTGTTTCCATTCCTTGTTAATTGCAAAAGAAAGAGCTGCTAGGCGCGAGTTTATGTGTGCGTTGGCTGAGAGCAAAGGAAGAACAGGTGAGTCCGATCTACTTGCTTGTCCTGAAAACTCACTCTGCATTCACGACATCTGGCAGTCTTCCAGATCAACCTATGGTATTAAACATGGTCCTTCAGAGCCTAGGATGATTATCAAGACCTAGGAATTCACCTTGGTTCATTTGGAAGATTGTTAGATTCGTGAATTATTCAGCAAAAAATATTTTTTTTCTACCCACATTTTTTATTATTGAAAATTTGTTCTCGTTTGTTTTATTATCTCATGAAATCACACTTTCGTAAACTATTTTGAATTCTCGACATTTAAAATACCCCACACACATAGTACTCTCTACTCATACTCAATTTATTTATAATTTCCGAATCCCTATTTGTTTATTTCATTGTACCAGTTATATATAAATATTGAATATTTTGTTTTGCCAGTTTCAATAATTATTGAATGCCAATATGCCGCCGTTACCTAGTGAAACAGCAGCAAGTTACAATACATTTCGTAGAATATGTAAACTGGTGAGCCATCTAAACTCACTAACCTCTTATACTGTATCTCGTTCTTTAGAAGTAAGACACGAGATTTCTAGATTTGAGAGAACTGAGGATTTGTTCTTCCAGTTGTGTACAAACTTGAGTAGCAGTTCGTCTGATAGGCCTCCAGAGTTGGTCGAAGTGGAAAAATGGTTCGATACCTACCGCTCCAATATATTTTCACTGAAAGAAAAAATGGGTTCAGATGCGAATTTAAATATTAAAACCGATGAAACAACCACTGAGAAAATTAATATTAAGTTGCCTTCCATTGCATTACCCCACTTTTCTGGTGAAGATGTGACCGCCTGGGTCGGCTACGAGTCGATATTCAAATCACTCGTGATCGACAACAAAACCCTTTGCGATGTGAAAAGACTTCACTATTTGCGCTCGTCCCTAAGCGGAGAAGCGCTTCAAATGATACAACACTTGCCCCTCACCGCTAACAATTTTGAAGTCGCTTGGTCAGAGCTGAAGTTACGCTATGCGAACATGAGACATATAGCAACAACACATTACAGACGCATAGCGAACTCTTCGATTGAAAACGCGACCCCGCAGAGTCTTTCAACATTTATCTCATCGATATCTGACAGTGTCAACGCTCTAAAGGCACTGAATTTCCCCACAAAGGAGTGGTCATTCCTCCTCCTCAATATAATCCTCGATAAACTGGACATTCAAACTCGTCGTCAATTTGAATTATTAAATCAGAGTGACATACCCACTTACAGCGAACTTATTGAATTTTTGCGTAAACGTGCTCAAGCCCTCGAGACAGCGGCACCTCCCGTACGCCCGGCTGCACACCCCGTGCGCCAGGCCGCTTCTACCCCCTCGAACTATCAATCCGGCGCCGCTCGCAAGACACCTCAGTCCTGGAGCGCACGGAACTCACACTCGCTCGGTGCCGTCACCATGCTGAACACTCAGCCGACTCGTGCCTGCCCGGCATGTAGTCAAGCTCATTCTCTGTCAAAGTGCCTAGCTTTTTTAGAGATGAGTCCAAATGAAAGGTACGACAAGGCCAAGCAGCTTCGTGTGTGCTTCAACTGCCTCGCCACCCAACACAGTATTAAAAATTGTACCTCTACTTATTCGTGTAGATCGTGCAACTCGAGAATGCACCACAGCTTGCTCCACTTTGAAAAGGTCGAAAATAATCGTTCTCCCCCAACTGTTGTCCCAAGCACTCCTTCCAGCGCTAGCGCTGCCCCAAAGGAATCTCCATCGATTAGCTCGCTTTCTACCCAGGTCAGGAGGACTGTCTTAACTTCCCCACATGTGCTTTTGGCTACTGTCCTCCTACGTGTACGTGACGGTCAAGGTCACTATCACGACGCAAGGGCACTGCTGGATACTGGCAGCCAGTGCTCGTTCGTAGTAAATGATTTTGCTGACAAATTAAAATTGAAACGTCGACCTGGCTTCACTTCCATCCACGGTCTCTCGAACTTGTCTCTCCAGGTGGACGGAGGCGCCGTGGACATAGCCATCTCGCCCCGTTCCGGCCATCCCGTGCTGAAGATATCGGCTATGTGCATACAAAAAATCACCAGTGAATTGCCCCATACTCCTCTCCCAGTTTCTCTATGGAACCACATAATTGGACTTCCGCTAGCTGATCCCAGCTTTGGAATTCCCGCACCGATTTCGATTCTTTTAGGATCAGACATCTTACAACAAATCCTACTGGGTGGCGTCAAAACCGGCCCTCCCAGTACGCCCATGGGGCTCGAAACCATATTTGGATGGGCCTTGATGGGCCCTACTTTCGATACTACCGTGCCTGCACAGACACATAACGTTCACTCCTTTCACGTGTCCCTCGACAGTATAGTCCAGCAGTTCTGGAAGGTCGAGGAGCCGCCAGAAAAAAATTTGCCCCATCCCAACGATGTAAAGTGTGAAAAATATTTCACAGAGCATACTGTACGTGACAGCACTGGAAGGTATTCAGTCGCTTTGCCTTTTAAAAATAGTCCCCCAAATTTAGGTAACTCTCGCGAAGTTGCTCTCAAACGTTTTCATTCACTCGAACGCAAATTTAAAGCGAACGCAGTCTATAAGCAAGATTATGTAGAGTTTATGGAAAATTACTTGAAAAATGGCTACATGTCTCTCTGTGCAGACACCTCACTCTCTTCGTACTATCTGCCTCACCATGCTGTTTTGAAAGACAGCACAACCACAAAACATCGTGTCGTCTTCGACGCCTCATGCCGAAGCGACAATGGAAATTCTCTGAACGATTGCCTACTCTCTGGCCCCAAATTACAAAAAAATATTGTGGATGTCATAGCTCTCTTTCGTTTGAATGAAATCGCTCTCATTGCCGACATACGGCAAATGTTTTTACAGATTAATATTCAGGAAAGCCACCAAAAATACCAAAAAATTATCTGGCGTGCTAATGAAAATGAGCCCATTGGTGACTACACTCTGACCACTGTCACATTCGGTGTGACTAGCTCCCCATATCTAGCCATTCGTACACTGATTCAGCTGGCTATTGACGAAAAGGACAAGTATCCTCTGGCCGCTCCCGTTTTACTCGACTCAACCTACATCGATGATGTCCTCGCTGGTTCGGACTCCGTCGGTAATGCTCGTAAGCTCGTTGTCGATTTAAACTCATTGCTAAACGCTGGCGGATTCGAACTCAGAAAATGGGCCAGTAATCGTCCTGAATGTCTTGATGGTGTACCGAGTGAAAATAAACAACCCACAAATTTTTCATTCAATGGTGATGATCACACGTATTTAAAGGTTCTCGGAGTCCAGTGGGACCCAGCCTCGGATAGTTTCTCATATAAAACTCACTACACAAATCTAGTTCCCACAAAACGTGGCATTCTCTCAGACATTGCACGTATTTATGACCCTATGGGTTGGATAACGCCCCTCATGTTCCTCTCCAAGATTATTATACAGAAATTGTGGTCATTGAAGATTGGATGGGATGACCCCATTCCACATGACTTACTGAACCAGTGGAACTCTATAAAGAATGAACTCAATCTGCTCACCCGTATCTCTATACCTCGACATTTTTCTTCAACAGAAGAGGCTGTGCGAGAGCTTCACGGCTTCTCAGATAGTTCCCTCTCTGGCTTTGCAGCAGTCGTCTATCTGCGTGTTATTAAAAATGACACCATCTCTACCCACTTGTTGATGGCAAAGTCCAAGGTAGCCCCGCTTAAACCCATCTCACTTCCTCGACTCGAGTTATGTGCAGCTGTAATGCTCTCTCAGCTTATGTCATACACAATCAAATTGTACACTACAAAAATAAAAATTGATAAAATCCAGTGCTGGTCTGACTCTACTATAACTTTGCATTGGATTCGCTCTCATCCTAGTCGCTGGAAAATGTATGTAAGCAATAGAGTCAGCCTGATCCACGACAACACTTCTCCAGACGTCTGGCGGCACGTTCGCTCAGAGGAAAATCCGAGTGATTGCGCAAGCCGTGGTCTAACACCCTCACAACTCGTTGCTTATTCACCATGGTGGAACGGCCCAACATTTTTGTATCAGCCCAATGGTGAGTGGAATTTTGCCGAACCACCCCTGCCCCTCGATCCTGACGACAAAATTCTAGAGACGAAGTCGACCCCTCAACCACAGACACTTTTATTAACTGAAGGTGAGCCCAATTTGTTAGACAGAGTGTCGTCTCTGAATAAACTCAAACGCGTCACAGCATATTGTTTACGTTTCGGTTCTCCCAAATATCGAGCCATAATGAAAGGTTCCCCCGCTCTCACAGTTGTTGAATTAGACAATGCTTTGGCCATCTGGATAAAATTAACTCAAGCTCAGTACTTCGCAAACGATATCTACCTCGTACAGGCAAACAAACAACCGTCTAATTATCTTCGAAAGCTGTCTCCTTTCAATGATGAATTTAATATTTTAAGAGTCGGTGGACGTCTTCAAGCGTCTCAACTCAGTTCAGAGCAGCGTCACCCAGTGCTCTTGCCGAGTAACAGTCGATTGACATATCTACTTGTCAAACATTTCCATGTCAATTTTGGTCACCCCGGACCGAATGCCTTATTGTCACTTTTGCAACGAAAGTTTTGGGTTCTTTCTGGTCGGCGAGTCGTTCGCACTATTGTTTTCCGATGCTCCAATTGTTACAGACTCCGTCCTCGTTTGCACACTCCAATCATGGGCCAGCTCCCAGAGGCCCGTGTGCAGCAGATCAAACCTTTCGCGAAGACCGGACTTGATTTTGCAGGTCCCCTATATGTTAAGACGTCAAATTTAAAAAGGGCCCCAAAATCAAAATGCTATATCTCCGTCTTCGTCTGTATGAGCACCAAGGCATGCCATCTGGAGTTGGTCAGTGAGCTGACTACTCACGCATTTCTTGCCGCTCTACAGCGTTTCGTATCGCGTCGTGGTCGATGTTCAGATTTGTACAGCGACCACGGAACCAACTTTGTTGGAGCTGATAGAGAACTCCGTCAAATTATCAAATCTCAAAATAGAGACCCTGCAATAGCCGATTATTGTAGCTCTCAAAATATCTCATTTCACTTCATTCCTCCACATGCACCCCACTTCGGGGGCTTATGGGAAGCGCTCGTCAAGTCGGTAAAAACTCATTTATCACGTGTCATAGGACAACAGATCCTCACATTCGAAGAATTATACACAGTTCTCACCAAGGTTGAGGCATGTCTAAATTCACGGCCAATCACGGCAATGAGTTCAGACCCAAGAGAATTATCTGCTCTCACCCCCGGACACTTTTTGACTATGGAACCGTTGGCTGCAGTTCCAGAGTCAAATTTTACAGAACTGAAGATTGGAACTCTAAAGAGATGGCAACTAGTCCAGAATCTGCATCAGTCATTCTGGGCTAGGTGGCACAAAGAGTACTTGAGTTCTTTGCAATCTCGACCCAAGTGGCATAAAGCTTCCGACAACCTTTCGGAAGGCATGCTCGTCGTTCTCAAGGAGGATAACTTACCTCCACTGTCCTGGCCGCTTGGTCGTATTGTCTCTACAATTGCTGGACCTGACAATATTGTCAGAGTCGTCGAAGTGCGCACCTCTACTGGTGTGTACAAGCGACCTGTAGTTAAGGTCGCCCCATTGCCCTACGTTAATTAATATTTACACTTGTTATATTGTATGTGTATATTCTATTTGTAATTTATGCATACATGTATACTAATATTATTTTGTTTGTATTTGTCCCCTGTATTCACAACTCAAATTTGTTTATTTTTTGCTGAATACGTGGATTCAGGGCCGGCAGGATGTTCGGACTGGTTTATTTGCAAGTAAACAGATGGCGCTACTAGTGCTACCGAACTGCACTCTCACTGTTTTTTATATTTGTGTGTAAATACTCCTTACTGAAATTGTTTATCTTCTTGTTCGATTTAAAAAATATTGTTCCCATGTAGTCTCCACGTCGTTTTTTTTCTCGCTCTCCCATTAAAATCAAACGCCACACGCGAAGCAGTTCGAACCTATAACAACCCGCTGTGTTCCGCCCCTATCGAGCCGGCTCTCCGTGTTTCCATTCCTTGTTAATTGCAAAAGAAAGAGCTGCTAGGCGCGAGTTTATGTGTGCGTTGGCTGAGAGCAAAGGAAGAACAGGTGAGTCCGATCTACTTGCTTGTCCTGAAAACTCACTCTGCATTCACGACATCTGGCAGTCTTCCAGATCAACCTATGGTATTAAACAATTAGTTAAAATGCTTCACACTCTATTCGGTAGATGGCGCGCGCGCATACACTTTTTGGTTTCTTCCATGGGAACCCCCGTGAATGTTTTACTTTTTCTCATTATTATTATTTGTTGTTATATCGGCCATAATAACACATATTCTATGAACATTTCAACGGGCTACCTATTACGGTTCAAGAGATACAGCCATCGGACAGACGGACGGACGGACAGACAGACAGACGGCGTAGGCTTAGTAATAGGCTTCCGTACCGGATACAGAACCCTAAAAACGACTGCATAGGAATAAATACTCAGAAATTCCACTGAGCTAATAAACTGAAATCTTATATAAATATTTATGTATGTAAGCGGGTACATCTATACAAGTATGCAACTAGTAAGGCACGAAGACTTTCCTACTCGGTGACGACCGTGCCAATGTGAGAGAGGACTAACCTATCGCCATTTAGCACGGCATGTATGTCGTTTCTAGGTCTTATTTTGCACGTACGGCTGCATTTCTCCTAGCTGAGTCTGCAGAGTGGATCAAAAGAAGGCTTATCTGTTAAATATTGAATGCTACGAGAGGATTACGAGCTTTGGCTTTGGTGGATTATCTCTGTCAACATTTACATAGTCTTGTCTGTTTTGTGTTACAAAATGACACACTTTGGAAGTTATGTTGAATGTAGAGGTGTGTAAGTATTTAGTTTCAGCTTTTGCCCGCGTCGTCGTCGCGGCGCCTCTTGGCTACTAATGAAAATATTTGGTACCTAACTTTAGAAATTAATACAGTAGAGCCTTGATAATCCGAACTACCAAAAAACTACCCCTGTTCGGACTCACGAAGCGTTCGGATTATAGTATGTCTATATAGACAAATTCAATAAAACAGCTGTATACTTTGAAAAAATATACTGAGTGACTTTCTGAATCATAAAATACACAAAAAAACAGTTACCTACTTAGTTATAAACTGATCTATTTTAGTCTGGCGGGTTCTATTTGACAAATAAATTGCCTTGACCCTCAAGTTACGTAGCATCATCTTTTCGGATAACGAAAGGTCATTTTCGTCAGCCCAGTCCAAGCAAGTGTTAAGTGCTGATATGGCTTGCGAGTGGGGTATTTTCTTGATATTTGGAGTAGGAGAACCGTCAATAAATAAAAGAATGATGAATCATTCCTAGATTCGTCAGTGAGAGGGAATCACTTGGCGCTGTTCGGATCATAGAGGCGTTCGGATTAGCCTGAGTACGGATTATCGAGGCTCTACTGTACTACTAAGGTACTAACAATACATTGTGTCTTGCGAAGTATGTTCGTCAGTTCTTCTTCGCATTGAAACAGAACTGGCGGAATTTTCGCCGAGTAGGTTAACATCATATGAATGTACTTCATATACAGTCAGTCAGTGAACGCGTAGGTATGCGTTCACTGCTGGACATACGCCTCTTCAAGTTTCCTCAAGTTCTCCCGTCCTACAGCGATACGGAATCACTGATTTTGTACCGTGTGGGGCCGGTACTTTAAAATAATAGCCCCACTGCATCTCTCCCCGTGTATGTCGTAAAGGGCGACTAAGGGATATGGCTCCCTTCTTATATTACTAGGTGGTAGGGTTTAACCCGCCCGGATTGGTACCACCGCACTAAATGAAAGGTCGATCGAAATGGCTATGTAAATAGTTTGTGTTTTCCGTCCAGTTCAGTGTAGCCGGCAAGGCCGAAGGGAAGCACTGACGTGGCACCAAGTTCACCCTGTGCTATGGGCTGACATCACGGATGTTGTAGGTGATGTAGCCAACCGTATCAGTATCCATAAAAAAAAAACACCATATCGCGTAAGCAACAAAGGGCTACTTCACCCAGCTTCACAGGTAATTATTTACAAGTACCTACCTAATTATTTTCGGAATGATATTTCGGAAATGTCACATTAGAATTTTTCGTCTTTTTTATTAATTAAATTTGTCAAAAGCGTTAAGTGATAGATAAGCGATAACCTGGCTGTGGCATTAATATATTATTCAGAAGAGACCGGATTGCGAGTAGCTGCGGTCCGCGCACGGTAATTTTGATCAAGGGCTGACGAATAATGTATTAAAATAATTTATTTTAGGCGGCATTATCGCCGACGACCCCGAACCGGGAGGTCGGTAGGCCGAGCTGTAGCGAGGACGAAGCGAGGCCGGCCGCCGAATATTCGTTCGCGTCGAGGGCTTTTCAATAAAATATCGTCGACGACGCGACGACGCAACGTACCAATCTAATAGACACTACATAATAGAGTAATACAATAATAGAGGCTACATCACCTACAACATCCGTGATGTCAGCCCATAAAACCGGATGAACTAGGTGCCATGTCAGTGCTTCCCTTCATTTCATGCCGGCTACATTGAACTGGACGGAAAACACGAACTATTTACATAGCCGTTTCGACGGGCGTTACGTTCACTGCGGTTGTATCAACCCTGCCGGGATAAACCCTACCACCTAGTAAGGTAAGAAGGGAAGGGACCTACAGTTTAACGTGGAATCCGAACCACGGTCAGCCTCCAACGGTCGAGCGGTCACACATCCAAGTACTGACCGCGCTCAGCGTTGCTTAACAACAGTATACCGACCGCACCACTGAGCTACAAGGCTGTAAGATATTGGTGTCTGTGTCAAAGCACATATTTTTTTTTGTTTTTTATGGAAACTGACTCGGTTTGCTACATCACCTACAACATCCGTGATGTCAGCCTATAACACCGGGTGAAATTGGTGCCACGTCAGTGCTTCCCTTCGTTCGTGTCGATCACATGCTCCGACCAGCCTATTTCACCTCCGAGAAGGTAGGTGCCATAGCCGAGACTTCCCTGGATTGCTGGCTATACTGGACTAGAGGAGAACACATCCGAGGCTGCTATGCGGCCATCTCACATCCAGTACGGTGGTACCAACCCAGTCGACTACAATTTGAGCCTACCACCTAGTAACGGGCAAGGGATGGGGGCATCTATGCCGAAAGAAGCGTGCACTGTAAAATTTTCGCAGTCTATCATCGGGCAGCTGGTAATATTGTTAAAACCGTATTCCCTCTCAAATTTAGCGCATCGCCGGGCATGTCTGTTTGCGGTCATATTAATTCCGTGTCCGGTGTAGAGTGTCGAATAGCGCTTTTCAATAAAATCGTTAAGCCCGCTTCACACGGCCGCCCGCCATGCCGCATTATTCCAGCGTCGCGCAAGCGCGGCTCAGTGCTGACCGAGCTCTTTCATCTGGTGATACTTTAAATATAAATAACTAGCTGAGCCCGCGGCTCCGCTCGCGTGAAATTCGTATTTCAAAGAAGACAGTAAGTAACTATGGGCGAGGCCGAAGGCCGAGCTGCGTTCAGGAAGTCGGTAAACCATATCTAAGAAAGTAAGTACGAGTAAGGGCGAGGCCGAAGGCAAGCTTCGTTAAGGTAAACCATAAACCTTGTCAAATAAAGTAAGTAACTAACGGCGAGGCTTCAGGCTGAACTGTATTCTAGAAAGAAAATAAACCTTCTCGAAGAAAGTAAGTAACTAAGGGCAAGGCCGAAGGCCGAGCTGCGTTCAGGAAGACTATAAACTTTCTCAAAGAAAGTAAGTAATTAAGGGCGAGGCCGAAGGCCGAGCTGCGTTCAGGAAGACTATAAACCTTATCGAAGAAAGTTTGTAACTAAGGGCGAGGCCGAAGGCCGAGCTGCATTCAGAAAGACTATAAACCTTCTCGAAGAAAGTAAGTAACTGAAAGCGAGGCCGAAGGCCGAGCTACGTTCAGGAAGACCATAAACCTTCTCAAAGAAAGTATGTAACAAAGGGCGAGGCCGAAGGCCGAGCTGCGTTCAGGAAGACGATAAACCTTATCTAAGAAAGTAAGTAATTAAGGGCGAGGCCGAAGGCCGAGCTACGTTCAGGAAGACCATAAACCTTCTCGAAGAAAGTAAGTAACTGAGGGCGAGGCCGAAGGCCGAGCTGCGTTCAGGAAGACTATAAACCTTCTCGAAGAAAATAAGTAACTGAGGGCGAGGCCGAAGGCCGAGCGGCGTTCAGGAAGACGATAAACCTTCTCGAAAAAGTAAGTAACTGAGGGCGAGGCAGAATACCGACCTGCGTTCAGAAAGACTATAAACCTTCTCAAAGTAAGTAAGTAACTAAGGGCGAGGCCGAAGGCCGAGCTGCGTTCAGGAAGACCATGAACCTTCTCGAAAAAGTAAGTAACTGAGGGCGAGGCAGAATACCGACCTGCGTTCAGAAAGACTATAAACCTTCTCAAAGTAAGTAAGTAACTAACGGCGAGGCCGAAGGCCGAGCTGGGTTCAGGAAGACCATGAACCTTCTCGAAGACCGTAAGTAACTGAGGGTTAGGCCGAAGGCCGAGCTGCGTTCAGGAAGACTATAAACCTTATCGAAGAAAGTAAGTAACTAAGGGCGAGGCCGAAGGCCGAGCTGCGTTCAGAAAGACCATGAACCTTCACGAAGACAGTAGGTAACTGAGGGCGAGGCCGAAGGCCGAGCTGTGTTCAGGAAGGCGATAAACCTTATCTAAGAAAGTATGTAACTAAGGGCGAGGCCGAAGGCCGAGCTGCGTTCAGAAAAACTAAAAACCTTCTCGAAGAAAGTAAGTAACTGAAAGCGAGGCCGAAGGCCGAGCTACGTTCAGGAATACCATAAACCTTCTCAAAGAAAGTAAGTAACTAAGGGCAAGGCCGAAGGCCGAGCTGCGTTCAGAAAGACTATAAACTTTCTCAAAGAAAGTATGTAACTAAGGGCGAGGCCGAAGGCCGAGCTGCATTCAGAAAGACTATAAACCTTCTCGAAGAAAGTAAGTAACTGAAAGCGAGGCCGAAGGCCGAGCTACGTTCAGGAAGACCATAAACCTTCTCAAAGAAAGTAAGTAACAAAGGGCGAGGCCGAAGGCCGAGCTGCGTTCAGGAAGACGATAAACCTTATCTAAGAAAGTAAGTAATTAAGGGCGAGGCCGAAGGCCGAGCTACGTTCAGGAAGACCATAAACCTTCTCGAAGAAAGTAAGTAACTGAGGGCGAGGCCGAAGACCGAGCTGCGTTCAGGAAGACTATAAACCTTCTCGAAGAAAGTAAGTAACTGAGGGCGAGGCTGAAGGCCGAGCGGCGTTCAGGAAGACTATATACGTTCTCGAAGAAAGTAAGTAATTAAGGGCGAGGCCGAAGGCCGAGCTGCATTCAGAAAGACCATAAGCCTTCTCGAAGACAGTAAGTAACTGAGGGCGAGGCCGAAGGCCGAGCTGCGTTCAGGAAGGCGATAAACCTTATCTAAGAAAGTAAGTAATTAAGGGCGAGGCCGAAGGCCGAGCTACGTTCAGGAAGACCATAAACCTTCTCGAAGAAAGTAAGTAACTGAGGGCGAGGCCGAAGGCCGAGCTGCGTTCAGGAAGACTATAAACCTTCTCGAAGAAAGTAAGTAATTAAGGGCGAGGCCGGAGGCCGAGCTGCGTTCAGGAAGGCGATAAACCTTATCTAAGAAAGTATGTAACTAAGGGCGAGGCCGAAGGCCGAGCTGCGTTCAGAAAAACTATACACCTTCTCGAAGAAAGTAAGTAACTGAAAGCGAGGCCGAAGGCCGTGCTACGTTCAGGAATACCATAAACCTTCTCAAAGAAAGTAAGTAACTAAGGGCAAGGCCGAAGGCCGAGCTGCGTTCAGAAAGACTATAAACTTTCTCAAAGAAAGTAAGTAATTAAGGGCGAGGCCGAAGGCCGAGCTGCGTTCAGGAAGACTATAAACCTTATCGAAGAAAGTTTGTAACTAAGGGCGAGGCCGAAGGCCGAGCTGCATTCAGAAAGACTATAAACCTTCTCGAAGAAAGTAAGTAACTGAAAGCGAGGCCGAAGGCCGAGCTACGTTCAGGAAGACCATAAACCTTCTCAAAGAAAGTAAGTAACAAAGGGCGAGGCCGAAGGCCGAGCTGCGTTCAGGAAGACGATAAACCTTATCTAAGAAAGTAAGTAATTAAGGGCGAGGCCGAAGGCCGAGCTACGTTCAGGAAGACCATAAACCTTCTCGAAGAAAGTAAGTAACTGAGGGCGAGGCCGAAGGCCGAACTGCGTTCAGGAAGACTATAAACCTTCTCGATGAAAATAAGTAACTGAGGGCGAGGCCGAAGGCCGAGCGGCGTTCAGGAAGACGATAAACCTTCTCGAAAAAGTAAGTAACTGAGGACGAGGCAGAATACCGACCTGCGTTCAGAAAGACTATAAACCTTCTCAAAGTAAGTAAGTAACTAAGGGCGACGCCGAAGGCCGAGCTGCGTTCAGGAAGACTATGAACCTTCTCGAAAAAGTAAGTAACTGAGGGCGAGGCAGAATACCGACCTGCGTTCAGAAAGACTATAAACCTTCTCAAAGTAAGTAAGTAACTAACGGCGAGGCCGAAGGCCGAGCTGCGTTCAGGAAGACCATGAACCTTCTCGAAGACCGTAAGTAACTGAGGGTGAGGCCGAAGGCCGAGCTGCGTTCAGGAAGACTATAAACCTTATCGATGAAAGTAAGTAACTAAGGGCGAGGCCGAAGGCCGAGCTGCGTTCAGAAAGACCATGAACCTTTACGAAGACAGTAGGTAACTGAGGGCGAGGCCGAAGGCCGAGCTGCGTTCAGGAAGGCGATAAACCTTATCTAAGAAAGTATGTAACTAAGGGCGAGGCCGAAGGCCGAGCTGCGTTCAGAAAAACTATAAACCTTCTCGAAGAAAGTAAGTAACTGAAAGCGAGGCCGAAGGCCGAGCTACGTTCAGGAATACCATAAACCTTCTCAAAGAAAGTAAGTAACTAAGGGCAAGGCCGAAGGCCGAGCTGCGTTCAGAAAGACTATAAACTTTCTCAAAGAAAGTATGTAACTAAGGGCGAGGCCGAAGGCCGAGCTGCATTCAGAAAGACTATAAACCTTCTCGAAGAAAGTAAGTAACTGAAAGCGAGGCCGAAGGCCGAGCTACGTTCAGGAAGACCATAAACCTTCTCAAAGAAAGTAAGTAACAAAGGGCGAGGCCGAAGGCCGAGCTGCGTTCAGGAAGACGATAAACCTTATCTAAGAAAGTAAGTAATTAAGGGCGAGGCCGAAGGCCGAGCTACGTTCAGGAAGACCATAAACCTTCTCGAAGAAAGTAAGTAACTGAGGGCGAGGCCGAAGGCCGAGCTGCGTTCAGGAAGACTATAAACCTTCTCGAAGAAAGTAAGTAACTGAGGGCGAGGCTGAAGGCCGAGCGGCGTTCAGGAAGACTATATACGTTCTCGAAGAAAGTAAGTAATTAAGGGCGAGGCCGAAGGCCGAGCTGCATTCAGAAAGACCATAAGCCTTCTCGAAGACAGTAAGTAACTGAGGGCGAGGCCGAAGGCCGAGCTGCGTTCAGGAAGGCGATAAACCTTATCTAAGAATGTAAGTAATTAAGGGCGAGGCCGAAGGCCGAGCTACGTTCAGGAAGACCATAAGACCATAATATTACATAAAAAAAAACAAAAACTTTCATACAAAGTCGTCGTCCCCATTTCCCCCCTTAAAGTTGTAATTTCCAAAAAATCCTTAACGGATTCTTACGTTATGAAATAAACCTATGTTCCAAATTTCAGCTTTCTAGACTTAGTAGTTTCGGCTGTGCGTTAATAGATCAGTCAGTCAGGACAAACAATTTTATAAGTATAGATATCTACTCTTTATTCTACTCGTATCTTCTACCAAAAGCATCTATCTACACTACACCAACGCAACGCAACAGAACTGCTAGCGCCATATATTACGACCATTCGACACTAAATTCCGTTTTCTTTGATACTGCTCAACCTTAAGGCTATTTAACTTTATGGTATATAGCCTATATAGTGAGCCTGAAGAACTACTCTTTACATTGGTGTAAGCCGCATAAAAATCTGTTAAGTGGTTCCGAGTTTACCTCAAACATACATACATGCAAACAGACGTTTCCTTTTATAAGAAGTAGAGATAGAGAAAAGAAGATAGAGATTAAATTATCCTCCCTTCCCCTCTCCCCGCGGACTCCTCCCCCGTACCTCAACCCTCACTCTTCAAAACCACCCCCAGTGTGGATAAATTATTTAAAATCATTTAAAATCCAAAAACCTAATTTTGAAATCATCCCCAATTTTAATTTAAGGGTTGATTTAGCAAAAACGCTGAAACACGTAATTCTTTATTTTATACCAAAAGCCTAAATATGAATTTTCATATCCCTAACTTGAGAAATGATGGGTTCCCCATACATTCTTTCATCCCCTATTTCACCCCGTTAAGGGTTGTTTTTTTTGAGACAAAAGGTAGCCTATGTTCTTCCTCAGGATGCAATTCAGCTCCGTACAAAATTTCATAAAATCCTAAAATCTAATTTTGAAATCAACCCCTATTTTAATTTAAGGGTTGATTTAGCAAAAACGCTGAAACACGTATTTCTTTATTTCATACCAAAAGCCTAAATATAAATTTTCATATCCCTAACTTGAGAAATGATGGGTTCCCCATACATTCTTTCATCCCCTATTTCACCCCGTTAAGGGTTGTTTTTTTGAGACAAAAGGTAGCCTATGTTCTTCCTCAGGATGCAATTCAGCTCCGTACAAAATTTCATAAAATCCTAAAATCTAATTTTGAAATCAACCCCTATTTTATTTTAAGGGTTGATTTAGCAAAAACGCTGAAACACGTATTTCTTTATTTCATACCAAAAGCCCAAATATAAATTGTCATATCCCTAACTTAAGAAATGCTGAGTTCCCCATACAAACTTTCATCCCCTATTTCACCCCCTTAAGGGTTGTTTTTTGAGACAAAACGTAGCCTATGTCCGTCCTCGGGATGCAGTTAATCTCCGTGCAATATTTTATCGAAATCTGTTCAGCGGTTTAGGCGTGAAAAGGTAACAGACAGACAGACAGACAGACAACAGAGTTACTTTCGAATTTATAATATTAGTATGGATGCCTGTAATCTGCCGTTTAATATTGTCGACGGGATCGTTTATAACGAGGCATCGTTAGCGGCGCTTGTTTGAATACGCGCCGACTCCCTGCGTGCATTCTTTGGATGCAAACGAGTTGGCGTTTTGCTGTACAATAAATGTATGAAGGTGTAATGTAGGTGTTGGTGTATGTTTGAATGTAGAATTCTATTTTGGAACGATAATGAAAAGTGTTTTATTTAAATACTAGCTTTTCGCCCGCGGCTTCGCTCGCGGTGTTTTAGGTTATGCTTAATTTTAGTCAACGCAATATACAGGGGGTTCGGCACATCGACCGACAAAATTTGTTTGTAGGTAAGCGGGGTCATTTGCAACGTTTTGACCCATGACACCTTTTATCAGATGTCCCGTGGTATCGAGATACGACTTTTTTTTCTTTATTTTTGAAAATTACAAAAATCCCAGCTTTAAACCCGTGTAACTGTTTTGTTTATGATTGTATCAGCACAAAATAAAATTTATTGAATTTTACGATGTACCCTTGTTCTAGAAAAAATATTATTTGATGAAGTTATTAGCATGAAAAGGTCTTATGACCTCCCAAAGTCCACAGAACGAGTAGACATATGACAAAATCTTTCTAGTCAACTACTCATTTCTTTTAAACTACTCATTTACCTGACTGCATAGTTAGTTAACGCTTGACTAGGTACGATTAGTATCCTAATTTTACTAATTTACAACTTGATACTTCACGTATCTTTATATTTACCTACTCAGGAATTACCCGAGAGTGTTCACAAAATAAGTCTCACATCGTTCACAGCCTCAAGATTTGTGGAGAAGAAAGAGAAAATGTTTGCCACAGATCTCTTGACGAGTCGTTTCACGGAACTTAACATTTTTATATTTATTATGTTTGATTTTTACAATTATACTAGTTTGTAGTACCTATGTTTAATACACTAACATTGTTGAGTTGATAGACAAGGCTCTTTACAACCTGATACACTTAATTAATAGGTTTTTGTAGTCAGAACTCTCAGTTTTGGTTCTCTCTCTCAATATGATTAATCTTGCTATCAGGCTGTATTTTCGATAAATTTTAAACTTTAAATTTCATTAAGTGGATAGTCACTTAAATAAGTTTTTTTTTTTAATTGAAACTGACATGGTTGGCTACATCACCTACAACGTCCGTGATATCAGCCCATAACACCGGGTGAACTAGGTGCCATGTCAGTGCTTCCCCCTTTGATCGTGCCGGCTACACTGAACTGGTCGGAAAACACAAACTATTTTCATAGCCGTTTCGACCGACGTTTCATTCAGTGCGGTGGTACCAACCCGGGCGGGTTAAACCCTACCACCAAGTAAGATTAGGAGGGAAGGGACCTACAGTTTTACAAGGAATCCGAACTTCGGTCAGCCTCCAACGGTCAGCGGTCACCCATCCAAGTACTGACCGCACCCAGCGTTGCTTAACATTCAATAGCGACAGTTGACTGTCTTCACCATGTGATAGTAGCACCCCCAGACCCTCGTTTTCAACGCGGGAAAGGGAAGACGCCCTTTCAATTAAAATAAAAATGAGAAAATGTTAATTTTGGCTGTGAACGTTATAGTGGTGTGAAGACATTAAGAGAAGAGTCCTTACGACAGTTTGGTCCCATGGCACCGTGTTCGTTATACCGGGATGTCCCTCGTTGCTATATTACCATATAATTAGATGCAATCGAACAGTAAATCACCTTGACCCCGATTATGCGAATAAAGAGCCACCGGCTGATGACCCTCGCCGCGAAGAGGCACTGCAGATTATTATGTAACGTAATAACCTGTCACCGATAGAAATTATTTTATTTTATAGAGATATGATTAATTGTATTTGAGGATATTTATTACATGAGTGATGACGTTTCATAGTTCGGAGACAAGTTACTGTCACATAAAGAAAGACGCCTACCTACCAGTCTCCACGTGAAGCTAAAATTATAACTAATGGATAAATCCTAACGTCATTATGTCCGTCTCGTCCCCTCCCCGTGACCTAGATATCTCCCACCTTTTGTCTTCACAACGTTTGGGCAAAAGCTTAAAATTCACGAAGTCAATCACCCAACTCACAAGCCAGTTCTTAGATGGAACTTATTTGTTAGGCGCTGTCTCCGCAGATAATATGCACCTGTCCAGGTTGCTTAAACACTAAAGCTTCCTATGCTTGTCCCCAGCTTGCGAAACAAGGAGTAATATGTCCTGTCAATCAGAGCCTCCAACCATGCTCCAGTGCTCAGACGGAAGGCCTGCCCGAAAACCCTGTCTGACAGACACAGAACTCCCTGATCCAATTGCTACAGACGTTTCTTATCCCTCAACCCCAAGTACTCTCTCACCAGTCCAAAGGTCATTGTCAATAAACGGAATTACGTGTCGCTAGGCGTTCGAAGAAGTTAAACTGGAGGTCTCCAAGCCGCTCCTGTGTATATAAATTATCGCGTTCCGTCGCCTCCGTGAGAGAGAATCTACTAGTCACCAACTGACTCCTTTCGGTGCGGACTTGTGTCTCGTTCGTAATAATAAGCACGCAGGCTCCTCCTTACACACTATGTATGTATCCACGTAGGAGGTTCATCACTCTCGCGTTATTCCACCGATAAAGTCCATTGATTGTCTTTTGGCTTTAAAATTACTTGTTATAAATTAACAAACGATCGGACATGCGCCCGCGCTGTCTACATCATCCCCCGTCTCGCCTGACTAACCGCCGCGCCGCGTCCCCACGCACGCCCCGTTGGCAACGCCCCTCTGCCCCGACAGCTTCTCACCCCCTGGCCCTACCCTTCTACGTACCTGATATGCACACGATGTCCGTGAAGTCAGAACTGAACCATCACAACCACTGAGCTATCGAGGCTGACAAATAATACAAATAATATAAAAAAAATGTGTAAATAAATGGATAATGTAATAATATTAAAAAAAATACCCTGCGAAGTTTCTTGCCGGCTCTTCTTAATGGGTGTAAGTAATCGAACCGGATAGTACAAATTGTGACAAGTTCGAGTGCAGTCTAACTGCCATATTAATGCTCAATAAACAATCAACAAAGTCTAAGAATATAATAATAGAGAATAGAATAAAGCTTGTTGAGAAATTTTGTAAATTCAAGTTTAATAAAAAATACCATGAAATGAAAACTAAACAAAAAAAAATATTACAGGCGAATACGTAAATGATGCGAAAGAAACTTTATAATGTTAGCCCCATCATTTCATATGATATTGCAATATATCGTAAGATTTTCCGCATTATCACCCAGCTGCAGAGAGGACGCACTATGAAAACTTGATTTTATTACCTTTTTTATGAGCCTCGAATATTTTGTGACCCTGGCCCGATTCCCTCGCCCCGCTCCGCCCCGCCACCTCACTCCAGCCCCTGTCCTGGACATTAATATAAGGCGTCGTAAATGTATCGTAAATATTCTGATGGGATCTCTTGCCTACTGAGATTTAATAAAATAAGGAAAAACCCCACCTCTGCGAGAATGCATGCACAGCCATATTACAAATTACGTAACATGTTCGTTCTAGCATTTTTATTCGATGTTTATTTGTAACAATTTTCATCAATTATCTCCTATTTGCACACACTGCGATACCGTTTCGAAACCACAAATTATATTTCAATTAGAACCGTATTATTCCCTGCGACTTTAAGCCATAACTCACTGGCAGAATAATTCCACTCTGGCGCTACTAGTAATCCGCAGTAATTTACACTAAACAACGTTATTTCATAAGCGAAAATTGGTGTTAGACTATGGAATGCATTTAGTATCCCCATTTGCATACATGCTACAAAATTGGGCCTACTAATGATCCCTGCGGCACACCGCCACGTTTCGCGTTGCATATTAGCGAAGCTCACGATTCAGAGCCTCAAATAAAGCTGCCTTTTACCTCAAAGTGAAATCCTAATTGTAGTCGGTGCGCTTTATTTAGTCTACCTAGTATTATTGTGTCGCCGGGCCGTACGACACTGTCAAAGGCTTTAGTTTATACATCAGCACGACGTTCATTGTACGCGAGGATTGCTGAGGAGCTCTTTGTTGTTCGTCTTTCATAATGAGTGAAGAAGTTGCACCCATTAGGCGTTTTTGAGTATACCTTCTTTTATATATTACTCAATTCACAAATCACTTACGCCACAATTCGTTTGAATATAAGAAGAAAAAAGATTTTAACGGAGCACATTTTATGAATAATGCATTGAAAAAAATAGATAGATAAAATAATAGACGAATAAAAGTTATGACGAAAATTTACGACTAGGTATTTTCTTACAAAACGAACAAATTAAAAAGTTCCCTCGGCTGTAGTCGCATTCGCCGCTCTTGGTTCTCCTCGCCGAGTTTGTATTTGAGATTTGCGACGGTTGTCGCGTCGCGAGACTGTTGGGGCGGGGCGCCGCTACGGGGACGCTTCGGAGGCCCTGCGGGGGCGCTTCGGGGCGGAGCGGGGCGCTTTAGACGACTCTAGTTTGTCGGGCGTCGGGTGGCCGCCGACACAAAATAAAACTTTGCGTGCTGCATATTCTCTAGTTGAAGTGGAAGAGCGACCCACAATGTAATTCAGTGCATCTGTATTTCAAAGCACACTGAGACATTATAACATTTTTAGGGTTCCGTATTCATACGGAAGCCTATAAAGTCTGTCTGTTCGTATGTATGTCTGTCTGTCCGTCCGTCCGAGGGCTGTAACTTTTGAACCGTAGTTAATAGGTAGCCGGTTGAAATTTTCCCAGAATATGTGTTGTTGTGGATGATATGCCAACAAATAATATAAGGGGAAAAGTTAAAAAATAAGGAGTCCCCATACAACGTCCATTCGGACAGAGCTTTGCATAACTAAGTTTATATTATAATCTCATACATAACAGATCATTTAAAATTTAAACTGTAGAATTATTTTCCCCTAACATCGAAATTTCAGCATTACGTATTTATCCTGTATTTTGAATGGAATAAATTCCTGCTACGTAGGTACAGTAAACTTAGCGTTGCCAAGCTATAGTAATATTAAGCAATAACTCATAAATAAATCAGGCATTTTCTTTGACAGATTATGCATGACTCTCTATAGAGTATGTCCAGTGGCGTGCACAGACATTCGAGACTGGGTAGGCAGGCAGCCATGAAAATTCAAAATATATAAGGTCTTTCATTAGTAGTTAACGATACGCTAAGGGGTGTATGTGTATTAGATACTGATCACGTTCCCATACCAATAATTTTTTACGATATAAAAAACGTACTTATTAAGGTGAAATACGCGCACTTCACGTATTAAATGTGAGGAGTGAGTAGGCTTTTTATATCGTAAAAAAAAAATTAGCATGGGAAAGTGATCAGTATCTGATACACATACCTACCTACACTCCTTAGCGTATCGTTACCTACTAATGAAAGACCTAAACAAGTTTAATTGTATTCCTCTTTCTTCACCCTTCCATTATCAGCCCGGTTTTCATCTCTCACATCTTTATATATCCACATGAAATGTTCCAGCAGATTTTTTTTAATGCCACCGCAGACATCCATTAAATGATTTAATTTTAATTACACATGTCATAAATACAGATGCAGGGTGGCTTTGAAAAAAGTATTTTGTGTTATTTAAACAGAATCAATCTACAAATACAGTGCCGTAGATAGACTTAAATATCACAAGAAAAAACAGAAAAAGATTAAATAGAAATAATTAGAGTGGAGGAGAGGTACCTACTTTTCTTAGAAATCAATGAGCATATCCTTTTGTAAATATAGTGCAAACACTTCTTTCTTATAAAGTGTACCAGACAAGTACCCGGCCAACCGACGACGCGCGCGCGCGGGAACGATGATGGACCAGCTACACCTACGTTACGAGGCATTGTTGTGGTGTTAGTGAAAAGCAAGCCTACCCTAGCATAGTAAATCGCGCATCGAATCACGCATACACACGCACAATTCGTAGCGTCACAGAATATCTAATAGGTACTGTCGTACTGTCGTAATAGGTACTGTGGTAGCGTAGCGTAGCGTATATGACGCAGGATTTGAGTAATAGTGTGAGTGACCACCAGGCCACAGAATAGAAATGACCAGGCAGTCATGTTGTGTACTTATCCCGCGCGACGGGCGGCGCTGCGTCCGCGCGAGCGGCCGCGCCGAGAGGGAGGAGCGCGCGGCAAATTTTAAATCATTAGTTTTTTCGTGAAGCCGAGTAGTTCTATTCTATACGTTTTAATTTGATTGTTTGGTTGGGTGGAATTCGGACTTCAGTCAGGGTAGGCAGTGCTTTTCTGCCTTTATGGGATGCACGCCCCTGAGTATGTCCACAAAGGTGAGTTTGGTTGTCCATGATGGAGTGCTGGCCCCTACACTGATGTACGGGAGTGAAAGTTGGGCATGGCAGGCGAAGCATGAAAGAGAGATAAATGCTGTGGAAATGCGCGCGTTGAGGAGTATGTGTGGAGTTACACTGGAAGATAGATTGGGAAATAGTGTAGTGCGAGAGCGCTGTGGTATGAAAGAAGATATGGTGACAAGAATTTGAAATAAATGCTTGGGTGGTTCGGTCATGTTGGAAGAATGGATGATAGGAGACTAACAAAAGAAATTTATGGAGCGAATGTGAGAGGAAGAGTTGTAAAGGGTCGCCCTAGACGTACGTACTTAGACCAGATGGGGTCAAGTGCGTAGTACCCGTAACCGACGAGCGTGTATGAAGAACATTATGAGAGTGGAAGAGGCGGCAGAGGTGTGTCAGCATCGTGGCACGTGGCGTTCCGTTGTCTCTGCCAACCCCACTGGGAAAGAAGCGTGACGCTATGTATCTCTATAGAAATCGACCGTGTTTGTGCCAGTGACATGTTTAAAATATCAATCAGATATACGCTCCATCACTAACCGGTGCTAATTTATAATTCTAACGCTCATTTACATAGGTAGACTTAAATTGTCTACTCGTGCGTTGATTTGAAAACCCTCGTCAACGTTCAGGATCCCCTTCACAAATTTATTCACACGAGCATTGCGCGCGTCTCTGTCAACAAGCCTTCGTTTATTAGATATTATTACACTTACATCCACTTTTTTAAAGTCATCCCTGGGAAATTTCAATTTAGGGGCATCTCTTTAGGATTCTGCAAACGTTTCCATACAATACGAACAAATTACATCTTAATCTATACATATAATAAAATCGTAGAGGTAAGAAAGTCTGTACATTGAATGTATTCGGAAAAAAACTAACCAGGGTGGCTTAAAATGAAATACTGAACATGTTAGAATAGTTTTTAAAATTTTTGTTTGTTTGTTTGTTTGTCTGTACGCGCATCACGCAAAAACCACTGAACGGAATTAGACGAAACTTTGTATAGTGGCAGTTTATATGCCGGGTTAACATAATACGTAAAAAAAAAATAACAAAAATAAAAAAAAATTACCAATTATAAACATTATTGCGCGTTTAAAATCACGTAGTCCAAAGTACATAATTATATCTTGAGAACCGGCAGCAAATACAATTTGAATAAAATATTCATTCGAAATTTTAAAATAAGTAGATACAACGAAAATGACAGTTCTTCTTTTTTATAACTTGGACACAATAGTCTATACATATCTATTCTTTCTATACATATCATAAAATCGTAAATGCAAAAATGTCTATTTGTACGCGCATCTCGCAAAAACCACTGAACGGAATTTGACGAAACTTTTTATAGTGACAGTGTATATCCCAGATGAACATAATAATTAAAAAATATAATAAAAATCACGTAATCCAAAGTAAAGGTAAAAAACAATTTTAAATGTCATGTTGACAACGGAGAACTGTCATCTCGACGTGAGCTGGCCGGTGACAAATTGTTTGATAAATAAAAATAATAATTGAAAGTCGAAGTTATGTCGCTGTCATTGGTGCAATAAAATTTATATATCTGTTGCCCGCGGCTTCGCTCGCGTGAAATTCGTATTTAAAAAAAAGAAAGTAAGTAACTAAAGGCGGGCCCGAAGGCGGATCTGCGCTCACGTAAACGATATTCTTTCTCGATGAAAGTAACTAAGGGCGAGGCGGAAGGCGGAGCTGAGTTCAGGAAGAAGAAAAACATTCTTGAAGAAAGTAAGTAACTAAGGGCGAGGCCGAAGGCCGAGCTCTATTCTGGAAGACCATAAACCTTCTCGAAGAAAGTAAGTAACTAAGGCGAGGCCGAAGGCCGAGCTACGTTCGGATAATTGAAAAACCATCTCGAAGAAAGCAAGTAACTAAGGGCGAGGCTGAAGGCCGAGCTGCGTTCAGGAAGAAGCTAAACCATCTTGAAGAAAGTAAGCAACTAAGGCGAGGCCGAAGGCCGAGCTACGTTCTGACAAATGATAAACCATCTCGAAGAAAGCAAGTAACTAAGGGCGAGGCCGAAGGCCGAGCTGCGTTCAGGAAGAAGCTAAACCACCTCGAATAAAGTTAATTAATATTAAGATTGAGTTAATTTAATTAAAATTTTATTATAAAGTCCACGCTTCTAACGGCAAATATACCGTGCATCCTAGAACCTCGCGGTTATTCCCGGCTGGATGGCAAGAGGCCCGATGCTATCACCTTAGTGCCATGGACTAAGGGTAGTTCTTTGATGTGGGACGCCACTTTTGTTCTCACATTGGCTCCAAGTCACGTTAGGACATCTTCAAGAACGGCTGGCGCGGCCGAGGCTGGGGCGGAGAGCCTCAAACGCAGCAAATATAGAGATATAATGCAAGATTTCGAATTTGTTGCGTTTGCGGTTGAAACCCTCGGTCCGTGGAGCAGTGAAGCCAAAAGAGGCTTGAGCTGGTTGACGCAACTGGTGTCCCGCCATCAAGGGCTTATGTATTTCATTAAATTTTTATGAAATAAATAGATTGAGTAAACGATATTATATTCTATCGAAGAAAGGATGTCTTTAAGGGCGAGTCCCGAAGGCGGAAGAGGGTTTTTGGTTTACCTGAACGCAGCTCGGCCTTCGGCCTCGCACTTAGTTCCTTCCTTTCTTCCAGAAGGTTTATCGTCTTCCTGAATGCAGCTCGGCCTTCGGCCTCGCCCTTACTTACTTCCTTTATTTGAGAAAGGTTTATCGTTTACTCAGGCTCGGCCTTCGGCCTCGCCCTTAGTTAGTTACTTTCTTTAAGAAGGTTTATCGATTACCTGAACGCAGCTCGGCCTTCGGCCTCGCCCTTAGTTACTTACATTCTTCTTTGGAATACGAATTTCACGCGAGCGGAGCCGCGGGCTCAGCTAGTCAAAAATATGATCAAATAGAAGTCGCAGTAATTGAATATGTCAATCTACTCATTCAAAAATTAATATACTCATATCAAAGCTCTCTTCGTTAAACATCAATCAAATTTTCTTTATTTATATCAAATTGCTGATTAAAACACTCACTGCAATCGTAGGAAGGCCGAAGATTAAATTCATAATTGCGAATAGAGTTAGATCCTAGTAGGAAACTACCTGAACTAACAATAATTGAATTAACATAATCAGACCAAAATGAGATGACAGTATCTCAGACAGAGATGAGTATCACATTAACATGCTCCACTGTCTCATTTGAGTTATCATCACCATGCGTCCAAATCGTTTAGACAGAGACAAAGGATATAGCTGCTCTTTATTACATTTAGCTATTCTTCTTCTACATTATTCAGTACTTAATTGTTTATATCATCGAAATTAGATTTATGGATAGATGTTATTTCATCAAGTCAGTCATGCGTAAAACACTGACGTCCTATTTCATTTTTCAGGTCAGATCGTTCAGATTGGGGAGGACTGCCGCTGATCGTTGTTCTATTGTACTTCGGTAGAAAATAAGCCGGCGCCGTCTTCTAGCGCCACCCTTTTCATATTTTTTTAAAAGATTTAACAGCCGTTTATCACTAAAAACTAACTAGAAATATTCTGAATCTCAACGAACTTTCAACTCTTGTTTCAGCCCTCTGCCTCTTCAAAATACATTACTCGCTCTTCAGAGTTAGTTCCTAAGTTAATTAGTAACTCTTTAAAATCACTCCCTCGTTCAGCCTACTGACTACCTCACTTTATTATTTTATTCTTGTTTTCGTGAGGTGTAGGTCTTGTACTTAATTAATACGCATAACGTATTAATCTGCTAAGAACAAAGCTCTGTCTTCACTACTTCAAGTTTAGTCATCAGTTAACATTAGATTTTTCCCAAAGTTAACCGCAGTTAACCGACAGTTATAGGTATTTTAGCCGGATGTTTTGCCAACTCAAAGAACTTCACAGTACAGAAATAAAACAAGTGTTTTGTGTAAGGCTCAATTTGTTCTTAACTTCAAATTAACGCACAGATCTGCAAATACAGTTGTACGAGTACCACACGCTGTATTCCGAAAATCCGGGTAAGCAGAGCAATTTGGTGTTGTCCTGGAAGTATTCTTGTAAAGCACAACACCAATGTGCAAATATTTATTATTTTTCCTGCTTCATACTTTTCAACATTCAAATGTCGGTTTGAATAAATTCAGAATATCACGAAGGAGATTAGAGAGATAAAGTATTGATTGCACTGTGTATGTTATTTTGTCTTTTCATGTACATGTTCATATAGATGCACAAAGCCTGTATGCAATTATGCAGAAAGATAAAATTAAATAATAAGAAAAAACCCTAAACATAATGTTGTTTTTAGCTCTCAGCAGCGCGAAAGGTTAAAATCATTAACAATTTAGGTGAAAGGTGGAGAAAATGTAATCCCACTTTTTTAAAAGATATTTAGTATCTCCTTCGGGCAGCGGTGTCCAGGCGCTAATTTATGCCTTAAATGAATTACGGACTAAAAGTTTTAACGAAATGAATTCTTTTCATTTCGCCATGAATATGAAAATTCCATTTCGGTAACGCTCGGAAGACTTTGGCAGAAAGCTGGAAGCTATCACGATCTGGCCGGCCAACTTTATCCGCGCCATCTTTGTACCGTATTTAGTAATAGACGGAGCGGAGAATCAAATATTTAAATTTAAAAGGTGACGACAGCAGATATCTGTTCTGGAAGCCTATTCCGTAGCTGCAAAATTGTACATCGTAAACTGAATTCGATCAGTGTTGTAGTTAGTGAATCAGTCAGCGCGTATGCGTACGCTGTTGGATATACGCCTCTTCAATTTTCTTCAGTCCTCCTGCCTTCAGTGGGACAGAATCTTTATACGTAAAAATTGCCAAAAATGCCAAAACATTGAAAGTCGCTCAGCGAGCTATGAAGTGAGCAATGCTCAGCATTTCTTTGATTTTTTTTTATGTAATCCGGTATGTTTGGCTGAGTCGGAGGGGCCAAAGCACATGCTCTGACTAACCAATATCATCTCCGAGAAGGTAGATGCCATACCAGAGACTTCCCTGGATTGCTGGCTATACTGGACTAGAGAAGAACACAGCCGAGGCTGCTATGCAGCCATCTTACATCCAGTACGGTGGTACCAACCCAATCGGCTACAATTTGAGCCTACCGCCTAGTAAGGGGCAAGGGAAGGGACCTACAGTTTTACACCGGTTCCGAACGATGGGGTAGTCGACAACGCTAAGAAGATTATCAAGCTGAAGTGGCAGTGGGTTGGGCATATCTGTCGCAGACCCGACAACTGCTGGGGTAGATGCGTGCTCGAATGAAGGTCACGTACAAGCAAGCGTAGAGTGGGACGCCCACCCCCCTGGCTAGGTGGACAGATGACCTAAGAAGGTGGCCGGGAGTGGATGGATGATTAAAGTGAAAGACCGCATGTGGTGGCATGCCTTGGAAGAAGCATATGTCTAGCATTGGACGATGAGGGCTGATGATGATGACTGACGATGGTCATAGGTACCGCGGATGCGAACAAATCGGTTCTGTTGGTCTTTCATCTACAGATCCTGCTGGAACCGGTAGGCTCTCGAATGCTCTTTGGGCAGTATCTTTATCCGGCTTACCCAACGGACCTAGAGTCAGTGAAATAAACATGTATTTTTTTGGAATATTTTTATTTAAAACTTTGGAATATTTATAGTTTATTAAAGAATACAGACTGTCTGGAGAGCTGCACCCTGCACACATTTATTTCAGCGAAGTACCGTGTGGAGTCGATGTTTAAAAAGAATAGCCCCAATGCATATCTCCCCGTGCATGTCGTAAAAGGCGACTAAGGGAAAAGGACAACATGCCGTCCTAAAGGGCGATAGGCTAGCCTCCTCTCACCTTGGCACGGTCGTTCCACCGAGTCATGCAGCAGGTGGATATTCGTGCCTTATTACTTGCTGCTCGACAATTATATTTTCCTAATTGCTAAAAAAAAAGGTGGTCGGTGTAATGCTGTAATTTACAAGAGTAGTTGCACCACAACAGGGATTACTCTGTTTACCCCAATTGACGGGATACAACGTGTGTTATGTATGTATATATGTAAGCGGAGTCGGATAGAGCGTTGGCCCGGGTCATCTCCACGCCACACTCAATGTCCATGTATTTCCACCCAGTACAGTCCTTCAAAAGGGACATTAATAAGCGCCCGTCAGGACGGTATGGCATTCGCTACACCCACAAACCAAATCCACATGAGCATCGTTAGCACTTATGAACAGGTATAGAACGCAACGGTGTTATTCGGTGTTGGTATAGAATCGCAATTTAATGGTTTTATGTTTTCAAAATTATGTTTATTGTTTATTGTATATTTAGCATCTATTGGCAGTACACTGCGCTCAGATTTGTCATATTTACATTGTAACATTCCGCCAGTTAGATTATCACAGCGAAGAAAAACTGACAAGACACTCCACTGGATATGTTTTCAATGTGCACTTAGTCTACTTTACAAACATGTTTGCCACTGCCTAGATATGCATGTGCTGATTTATGACAGATGCAGCAATTCATGACAAATTTAATTTTTTTTTAATATGAAATTGTATGAAGTTATATTCCCACCACACTGCCACATGAAGCAGGCCAGTCTCCACAAACAGCGCCCGTGCACGAGCACCACACCGGGGCCAGCCATCGCCTCCCTCAACCATTATTATAGGGTGGGAAATGACCCGGACCAATGCATACGATATTCATACGATTTAGGTTTTCTTGATATAAATTTTAGATTAGTTTTAGTTTTAGTGTATCAGTTATTTAATAAAAATACTTATCGCAAAAAAATTCGGATTTTCCTGCTACAGAATTGGCTTCCTGCTGGCAAGAGATAGCGGCGGCTCCCTTTCCTACATTTGTCTAATTGGGGACATTTCGTTGATTTGATTTTCAGTTGATTGAGATCAGATCTCGTAAGTCATTAGGAGAAATTATCAAAGGTAGAAATTAAACCAAGTATTCATACAATTTTCCCTTTCAAATGTTTTCTCAAAATATTATTGACACGTTTCTCGATAACAAGAAATAATTTAAGGAAAGGACCAACTGACTTTTTTTATGGATACTGACAGACACGGTTGGCTAAATCACCTACAACATCCGTGATGTCACGGAAAACACGAACTATTTACATAGCCGTTTCGACCGACTTTTCGCTCAGTGCGGTGGTACCAACCCGGGTGGGATAAACCCTATAACCTAGTAAGGTAAGAAGGGAAGGGACCTACAGTTTAACGTGGAATCCGAACAACGGTCAGCCTCCAACGGTCGAGCGGGCACCCATCCAACGTGACGTGATTGCTAAACTAATCTAAAATCCCTCTTGTTAAGTATAAACGTTGGAACGCTCTCCCTGCCCATATATTTGCCCCAAGTGCAGTCTCCCAATGATGCCACAGTACTGTAAAATTCCATTCGATTCATATTTGCCATGTAACCATTCACCAGTCATACAAAAATCGGCAGTCTAGAAAATCTACTATGTTCAGTATTTCAGAAGCAACTCCTAAGGCTAGACAAATGAAATTGGCACAATCCTATTGCTCATATTTCCTCAACGCTGGCAAGTGAGCGTCTCTACGCTCACTTGCCAGCGTTTTACCGGCAACTGTAGTCTGATGTTACATTGTGAACGAGTAACGAGTTACAAGCAAAGAAGCAAGTTAGTCGACATCGCTAAGAAAATTAACAAACTGAAGTGGCATTGGACTCGCAGACCCGAGTGCTCGAATGGACGTCACGTACAAGCGAACGCAGCTTGGGACGCCCCCCGGTTAGGCGGACAGGAGGGCCACATACGTAAAGTCATTACTTCAATGCTTAAAGAGGAAAAATTTTGACAAGCCAAACAAAGCATTGTATTGAATCAAAAAGTTTGAATACCGACATTGACCGACCGACGACCTAAAAGTAGCCGGGAGTAGATGGATGAGAAGAGCCTAAGACCGCGTGCCTCGGGAGAAGTTTATATTCAGCAGTTGCCCGATACGGGGATGATGATGAACGAGTAACCACGAGTTCATGTAAAACTGTATATCACTTCCACTGGCGGCTGGTCCTAAAGTGCGCTCGTGCGCCGCACTACCATACCACGAGAAGTCTTTACTTTCCTCAAAATAAATAATATCTTACAACACATACAACATACCTAGGTACATTAAAACTATAAAGATCGTAATCCAAATAAAGACGAATGTGAATTCGACCTTATTTTATAGATCACAAGGCACGTTTTTGCAAGTAAACCCGTGCCATTACATCGCTAGTCCGCCCGCCCCGTGCGGAATCGAAACCCGCACGCGGGTCTCCTTACTGAATGTATGGGGATCGGCAAAACACCGCTGGCGCGTGAGACAAAAGATACTTCATAGAAACAGTATGGGCCGAAATGGAGTTCTGCGTGCGGCGCACGAGCGCCAAACAAGGACGCTATATCGTGAATAGCCGCGCGTGCGACACGTCGCGAGCGATTCCTTTTGCACGAGTCCGTCTACCTAGCTAGAGTCAGCGCGCTGTCATGTGATGTCACGTAACCGTTATGCGCAGCGCGCGAATATTTAAAATGGGATATGGTTAGGTTTTGTGTTTTCTGTCATGTGATACTGTGAATTAAGTGGTGCCGATATTTGCCTAAGAGTTGGTTAAAGGTAAGGCTTTACAATCAGGTAATCCCGGGTTCAATTCTTCCTTTTCAAATGCTTTTATTTTTATATTGTTTTAAGTATTTTTGGGACATTGCTATTGTTTTATTTTTGAAAGCTGCAGTAGTGGTTGTGGTCTATGGGTGTGTTCATAAAGGTACTAAAAATGAGTAAAAAAACTTGTTTGGAGTTATTTTCTTGTTTTTTGCAACTCATTGAGTGTCTTGAGGATATTCATACTAGGTACGTACATAATAAAATAAAACGCAGGCGTTTAAAAAATTCGGAAGTCGCGATCTAAAAATAACATTGGGAATGTGTTGGGAAATTTGGTAGGTAGGTCTAGGTACTTAGCGCACTACCGGTCACTGAAGTCACCAGCCGCCACTGATCACTTCCTTTACCTTACTAAGTGGTAGGGTTTAACCGGTCCTGATTTACACCACCGCACTGAATGAAGGTCGGTAGAATTGGCTATGAGAACATGTGTAGTGTAACCAGCACTACACACACACACGAAACACTGTCGTGTCATGGCGTATAGTTCGCCACGGTGAGCAGGGCGCTGACATCGCAGTGATAGTAGCAGCAGCAGCAGATGATCTACCTACGCAAGAAGGTATGTCAAGATCCACAACAAAAATATAGGTATAGGTACCAGCTAAGTTCATTCAATTAAACAGTGACACCGTAAGCGAGTACCGAGTAACGAGGAGGGCGAGGCTGCGTACACTCGCCATCCTAGTTTGTGTAATGAATGAATGAATGACATTACAGTTTTCAACGGTCAGTTCATTCTTCGAAAATTTGAAAAATTTACTTAGCACATGTATTTTTATTTCTATATATCTTTAATATACACGGTTTTTTATAAATTTAACAGCTTCACTCACGGTTTATTCCGAGGTATGTTGCTCGACGTTTCGGGCCGAGCGTATGGCCCATCCTCATGAGCACTCTGCGCCAGGATGGGCCATACGCTTGGCCCGAAACGTCGAGCAACATAGCTCGGAATAAACCGTGAGTAAAGCTGTTTTGTTATAAAAAAATAATGTATGACAACCACGGTAATTTAAAAACCCATATAATATACACGGTGTTGCAGTTGCCCCCGTAATATTTTTAACTGACATAAGGGGGTTATTCTATATGTGAAAGTAAACAACTTCTGTGGCTAAAAAAAATTTTTTGAAACTAAAAAAAATATTTTTTCCATACAAATTTTAAATACCTATTCTCAAAATGAATGAGGAAAAAAAAATTGTTTTTCTTCAAATTATAAAATCGTAAAACAAAAGATGTTCCATTTCACGTACAGCAGGTCTATTCTTGTAAATTCTGACAGCGGACTCAGCGCTGATGTGGCGCTGAGAGCCACTTACTAAAGTGGAAATATATGAAAATATATCACCCCCTTACGGGTTTTACGGTTGGGGTTGCAACACCGTGTATAGCGTGTGTTTAGAACTTCAATTACTTTGACGCAGCATGTCCAAATCACTGAACATCCCAAACACAAGTGGTTTAATGTTGTTTTATATGAAATCAGAACACATAAGTACCAAGTACAAATCGGTGGCACACCCAGCACATCTTCGCTTCATTTTCATCATCATCATGGGGGCATAGTCCAAGGAGGTGGTCGTTACTGGCACGCCTACTCGCTCTGAACGTACTCGACATCTAGAAGCTTACTTTACTTTATAATTCTGGAAATGTCTTCGCCACTCGCCCCGCTCTCTCGCCAATTACTGGCAAGCCTACTCGCCCTGAGTGTAGCCCCTGCAGAAGCCGGGAAAAGTGCAAAGAAATCTCCCCTTTGTGCCGGTAATTTGAATATCTCTGAAGGGCGTCCGCCCGGGGCCCGGTCTTCGCTCAGATCGATCAGGAATGCGCTCTCTGAGCGCCTCGCACGCTTCCTGCTCCAATGCGGTGTCGGCAGACAAACCGTTCTCGTAAAGATGAATAAGTTAGAAGTTTTAAATTATTTCACTTGTGTTATTAATTTTATAATTGTATAACGTACACATGTTGTGGTACAAATGTATATAAAAAGGTGTTAAAGTTTGCATATAAAACAAAATAAAAAAATAATTAATGATTATTTATTCAACGACACGTCCCATTATTTCACATAATTTACAGAGTCAAACAAAAATATCACTTAATCAATTCAATTACATATGTATATAATATGTATTACGTACAACTCAATCTACGTAAAAAATCATATTTGTTTGTTTGTGTGTTCGGTGGTCTTCTATGCGTTCTTTGGTAAACGATAAACCTTCTCGAATAAAGTAAATAACTAAGGGCGAGGCCGAAGGCCGAACTCCGTTCAGGTAAACTTATATTCTTTCTCAATGAAAGGAAATTAAGGGCGCGGCCGAAGGCCGAGGTTCGTTCGTAGGGAAACGATAAAACCTCCTGAAATACTTAGCGCGGGCCCGACTCACATTCCGGCATTTTTTATTATTTGTTGTTTTACTAGACGGTCACTGCAACTTGACGCGGGTGGTTTAAGTATCAAATACAAGTGCACGAGTAGGACCTGAAAGAGAGATTTTGTGTACATGTGAAACTGGCAAATTTTTTTGGGCGAATTTTTTGTACTTATGTAATTTTAGATAGATAGAAAATACTTTATTGATCCAAGAAACATTTAACAGAAATAAAGACATTAGATTATTTTATCGTGTGGGCCGGTACTTAAAAATAATACCCCCACTGCATCTTCCCCCGTGCATGTCATAAAAATAAGGACAAGTTGCTGTGCTAAAGGGCGACAGGCTAATTGAGGCTAGCCTCCTCTCACCTTGGTACGGTCCTTCCGCCGACGTGCAGCAGGTGAGCCTTCGTGCCTTACCTATTACTTGCTGCTAATACTTTGCTAAACGTGATGGTCGGTGCTGTGTTGAAATTTACAAGAGTACCTGCAGAACAAATCCGATTACTCTGCTTACCCCGATTTGTCGGGATACATCATGTTGTATGTATGTATGTGAAACTGACCCATTTTTGCGCGAATTTTTTGTACTTAATGATTATAATGAATGATAGATAGAAATTACGTACTTTATTGCTCCAAGAAACATTTAGAACATTTACAAGACGGACTTATCCGTTACAGGGATTTCTTCCAGTCAACCTGTGGATGTTTGAGAGTCGTATGTTGTGAAATATAAGTACCTAGTTAGTAGCAAAAGACATAAGTGTTGGAATGTAAAATATAATATAACAAATATAAAAAATATGTAATATAGGTACATAGGTACTGTAATGAGGCAAAAGCTAGGTATCAAATAAATCTGAACCCTCATTACTTTACACTCGTGACTCACGACAGGCGGACAGACATACGGTCAGTGTAGCGAGACTAATAGGGTTCGTGATTATACTTGACGCGGGTGGTTAAATAAAGTATCAAATATACAAGTACATGAATATAGATAGGGACCGAAAGAGAGATGTTTGTGCAAATGCGAAACTGACAAATTTTTGGGCGAATTTTTTTGTATGAAATATTAGATAGATAGAAAATAATATTTAGATTTTGTTTGCATTGCGAATGCTTATTCGATCGCTGCAGTTATAGGGTATGTATGCATTTTAACAAAAAAATGCGACATCGGCCTAGCGTCCTCAATTATTAAAATAGAGAAATGAAAATGGTATCAAAATATGTGTTATTAAGAGGGCTTCAACACTATAAAAATTTGTTTTTTTTTATTAAAAAAACACTTATTTTCGACCGGTTTTATTGTGACTTCTTTCAAAGAATCTCAGAATTCTCAAAAAGTAAAAAAGTTTTTAAAATTTTGACAAAAACCACTCTGGAGTATTAAATTTAATCTATCGTTTGAGCCTATAATTACAAAAATCGGTGAATATTTAATGGTACATTTGTGGTCACTTATGATTTCAGAAAAGGGTTATGTATGATATCGTCAGCTAGCAAGAACAGTGTCACAACTAAATTTTATTTAAAAATGAGTTAATTATACAGACTTGTTCAAATTTTCGCACCTTGGCCTTTTATTTTTAAGACCTTATGAAAGTTATTTTCAATGCGCCAGAAGGTCATGGAAGCATGAGATCTGTGGATTTTTTTATGGAAACTGGCACGGTTGGCTAGATCACCTACTACATCCGTGATGTCAGCCCATAACACCGGGTGAACTAGCTGCCACGTCAGTGCTTCCCTTCATTTCATATCGGCTACACTGAACTGGACGGAAAACATGAACTATTTACGTTTCATTGAGTGCGGTGGTATCAACCCGGACGAGATAAACCCTACCACCTAGTATTTATTCCTCAACCGAAGGACAGACAAATATTCCACAAGGTATCTTAATGCATTCCATAACCTAATCTTCATTTTCACCTAATTATATATTTTTTCAATTATTTTCAAGTTAATGTACAGACACGCCAATTATACAGTTTTATTAATAACATACTTAGTATGGTATTGATCAGTCGGTAGTCCGTGGAATAGAAGCGTCGAACCGATCATTACTCACTGAGAATCCCCTCTTCGCCCCCACTCCACTCCAACGCCATCTCTTAACGATTTTTTCAACACACCAAGTCATTCCTGATAGTTCGAGGCGAGCGACTGTGATTTCTTTTGACAACTAGTTGTCAACAAAAACACTTAACTATAAAAACTGCTAATTACGAGAAAACATTTTTTTACCAAAAAATTCACTATACAAAATCTAATAAATAACTGAAACACATTGTACTAATTTTGGTCGCATCTTTGTTGACGCTCCATTCCTTAGTAGGTACCATGATTTGTACTGAAATGTATTAATCTGCTGCTTGATAGTGTTATCTTGTCCTAACCTTGCTAGACCTTTGCTAGACGTGGTGGTCGGCGTTGTGCTGTAATTTACAAGATTACTTGCAGCACAACACCGATTACTCTGCTTACCACGATTGTTGGGTATGATATGTATGTATGGCGTGTGATATGTACATATGTATATATGTATTAATCTTTTTTTTAAGTTCGAAATAGCTAGGAAAACTACTTCATGTTCGTCCAGTCTCGTGTAGCCGACACAAGCGAAGGGAAATAATAGCATGGCACCTAGTCCCGACAGGTACAAGATGTGATAAACTAACTTCACTGGTGTTGTCATCATAATGTCCTCATCATGTCAGGAAATATATATATTTTTTTTTATTTATTGAATAAATATAACATTATAATGGTTTTTAAATTACGGTGGTTGTTAAACATTATTACAATTTTACGGCTTTACTCACAACACGATCGATTCTCCGAGCTAAATGTGGCTAAACTTAAAATGTACGGCCTTTCTGCGTGAGGACTCTGCCGGCGCGACGGTTGACAGAGAACTGTCAGGTCTCCGTCCGTCGGGGTTTATTTTTCGACACACGTGAGTGAGCCAGAAGGGCCAAAGCACATGCTCCGACCAGCCAATATCACCTCCGAAAAGGTAAATTCCATTCCAGAGACTTTCCTTTGGACTGCTGGCTTTAATTGAATAGAGGAGAACACAGCCGATGCTGGTCCAGCAGTACCGTGGTAGCAAACTATTCGGCTACAATTGGAACCTACCACCTAGTAAGGGGTAAAGGAATGTCTAGGGCAAGGGGATGAAACGTCGAGCGAGACACACAGCTCGAAGAATCGATCGTGAGTTGTCATATTTAAATGAAAACTAACTTAAAGTTCACGACAGCAAATGATGCGTGTCGAGCTTTATAGAAATAGAGCATCCGCTTGTAGAGCGTCGTCGCTGTCGCACCAACTCGCACGTCTCTGTGCGACAGGGACGATGCTCTACAACCGGATTTTCTCTTTCTCAAGCTCGACACGCATTTTTACTGCCGGGAACTGTAATTGCTTGACATAAATGCATGACAATTGATAGACCTATTTATGGTCTTCAGTCGAATCAGCCCTAATGTTTGTCGGTATTCTCACCCCGAAAACACGCCACGATTGTTCAGGTTTTAGCTGAAAAAAACCTCCTAATGACTTATTAAGTTAGTTTTGAGTCCGCGAACTGCTGAGTCAAGGTGGGGTTAATTTTCAAATATGTTCCAAGTTGGGAGCGCCGAGACTAACGACTTTTCCTTCAGTTTGTTTGATTTCATCGCAGTTCTTCCGGGTTTTTTACTTGGATAATTTTCTTTATATTTTCTTCTTCGGTTTTGTTTTTAATGCTTTTCAAGCTGCTCAGTTCTGTTTTCAGCGTTCCCTTTTGCTTTGGAGAAGATTTTTAGTAGAATTGTAGGTAAATATATATTATATCTATAGATCTAGTCACTATGTAGTACGTCTGGGCCTCAAATAGTATAGTTGACTCTAACACACATTATGTTGTCCTTTTAATGTCAATAATACTAATGGCTCACGGCATACGTCATTGTAATTTGCATCAATCAAATTCTGATTGATTCTGAAGAAAATAATGACCTGGGTTGCTACCAACTCACTGAATGGAATTAATACCACCAACCGAAAGGTCGGTTGAAACGGCTATTTAAATAATTCACGTTTTCCGTGTTCAATGTAGCCGGCACGACCGAAGTTAAGCACTGACATGGCACCTAGTTCACAAAGGTACTATGGGCTGACATCACGGATGTAGTAGGTGATGTAGCCAACCGTGTCAGTTTCAAAAATGACAGTGTGAAACCCGAGTTATGTGAATTAAAACCATTTATGAGTGCATAATATGAAAATGAGCTTAGTCCAATTTTTTCACACTTCACTAAATAGCCGTACTTACCCTGTAGCTATAATTTAAAACTTGGTCATAATTTTGGGAGAAACTAGCCCTAAAAAATGATCTGTTCATTAATCATATCTAAAACGAATCAGTAGTTCTCAAGTTATAATCAGACGTAGAAGCTGTTTTTTTAAATATGTGGGTAGATCAAGGCTAGATAAATATTTGTAAGTATTAACTAGATAAGTATTTTGCACTCTCCGAATAAAAGTGAAAATACAGACGAGGACTTCGTTTCGGTTCCCAGAAAGGTTCAAGTATTTTCGAGCAGTTCTATTGTGTCCAAGCCAACTGTAATTATGCAATATGGAATGGTGTGGAAGATGTAGTAGAAATGCCATTTTTGAATGTGAAAACTTCAATATTTTCAACTCGCGTCGACTCATGAAAATTGAACATATATACTCGCCCATTGAACATAGTGGCGGTGTGACGAAACGTATAGAATTCTAACTAACGATGAATGCAGTAACTCGATTCCAAGTTAAGCACGCTGAAAAGTAGGAATGTTATGTGCGATGTCGGCGCGGCGCACTATGGATCGAGAAACGGCCTCCATAGTATTAGGAGATTTTTTTCGTAAACTTGATTTTTTTTTAAAAACTGTTATTGTTATATTTATAGTTACATAAGATAATACCAAATATATAGTTGTAGTGATATCAGTCAAGTAGATATTTTATTAAAAATACTTGAAGTTTTCAGTTGTATGGGACGGAGAATGTTTAGTCGATTTTTTCAAAAGTCTTTCGAGGTGTCGCAGATCTTTTAATACATCATGAAGTAGACCACGAGTGTAATAAGACCACATAAAAACTGTAACCCAATTCGACCCGGTATAGAAAATATCTAAGTCCGAATTTATAAATTTTCGTCTATTTTCTTTATACATTATTTATGGTTTATCTTTACAATTAATTACATTTTCTTATGTTTTGTGATTGCCAAGTGTGTAAGTTATACTAATTGGTACATTATGTAACAACTATACCTACCACTGTGGTCGAAAATACCCTCCAATATTTGTAGCGTTTTAAATGTTTATTCGTTATTCATAATTGATTTGAGGACATATTAAATAAACATATATGTGAAGACGCGTAGCTTGACAGTACGTATGTATGTTAGGTTCAAATATATAAAGTATGTATATATATATTTTATATTTTAAAATTTGCAATGTATGGGACGGAGAACATTATATTTATTTTGCCGGACTACAAAGATGTGTCAAACTCTTATTAGCAAGGTTTTGTAGCACAACATAAAAATAAACACAATCAGTAAAAAAAAATTTTGAAAGGTGCAGCCTTCCGAGTATCGACAGGTCAAAGTATAGCATTTTTTACCTTTTTTCTTTAACAGTAATTTTTGGTTACATTATGATTGTACAATTATTAAGCAGGTATGCAAATATGTGAGGCATATAATTCTATATCATATATGTACACACCATTCCGATTAACAGTGTAAAAAATAGCAATATTTTTATTTAATAAAACTGAAAACATTATAGTACATTATTGGAAACTGTTAAGAACTAACAAAATCTTAACAGTAACGTGATGTTGAACGTGACGGAAAAGAGGCTGTACAAAAAAAAAATTGTGAACGCACTTTCTCAAGATGTTAAAAAAAATTCTATTCAAAATTATTCACCAAAATTAATTTTATAAAAAAATTGTTTTATATAAAATTTGAGCCGGTATAGAAAATATGTAAGTCCGAATTTGTAGATTTTTGTTTTCTTTCCTTTAAATATAATTTACAGTTTTAGAATAGAACATAAATACAAGGCTTTGCAGCTCATTCATTATGACGACGCATTAGATACTAATTACCATTCGGTAAGACGAAAACATTCCCACATCCCTGTTTGTGAAACCCCACTATATTGGTAAAAACCGGTTTAGTACATCAGGTGGTGTCCTTTGGTCGCGAATTTCAGTTTAGTATTTGTTCAACGCACGTAAGGGACGGATTTCTCCTTTCGAAACGAGTTATCGCTGTTTTCAAATACTTTCCTTCCTGCATTATTACTTGAAAACTAGGTACATTTTCGGTTCGAACTCTAACATTTTACAAAATGAAAGAGTTTAAATCAAATCTGAAACTTTTTGTTTTCTTAAAAAACGAGCAAGGCCTCTCCGACCCAAACATACTATTTGACAAGTTTTCCGTTCATATATCTGATGAAAACCGTGATCAATTCAAGTGTTTTTGTAAAACCTACTTGTCTAATATGTATAAAAAGTGGAAAAAACTAAAACCCGACTACGTAAAAGCTAATTATGAAAATAGTTTAAATAAAAAAAAAATAGTTATAAAAAACTAAAACCCGGCTACGAAAAAGCAAATTATGAAAAGAGTTTAACTATAACTAAAAATAACAAAATAATGTTTTCCATATAATTTATCAGATACAGCAATTCTCTTTTTATATTGATTTTACCTTAGCACTAACTCTATAAATTTTGATAAATTTATTATTTTTAACGTTCTAAATATAGAGCCGTGGTCGGGCGTTCTTCGTTCAACAAGACAAGTGAGGCCGTCGTCGTGCATTATTAGAGCGCGGAACTTAGGACGGCCATCGCCATTGTGTCATACTGGCATCTTTTTGTAAGATCAGTCAGAGCCAATCTAAAATTATTATAAGTAGATACATAGGTACATACCGAACGTCAACGGCTATAATGCACAACGACGGTCTCACTTGTCTTGTTGAACGAAGAACGCCCGACCACGGCTCTATATTTAGAACGTTAAAAATAATAAATTTATCAAAATTTATAGAGTTAGTGCTAAGGTAAAATCAATATAAAAAGAGAATTGCTGTATCTGATAAATTATATGGAAAACATTATTTTGTTATTTTTAGTTATAGTTAAACTATTTTCATAATTTGCTTTTTCGTAGCCGGGTTTTAGTTTTTTATAACTATTTTTTTTTTATTTAAACTATTTTCATAATTAGCTTTTACGTAGTCGGGTTTTAGTTTTTTATAACTTTTATTTTTATTTTAGGCTTTTTTAAAAACTGTTTGTATACTTTAAATGTTGTATGTAACTCGTATATTGATTTTTTTTATGGAATCTGACACATCACCTACACTACAGGCTACAACATCCGTGATGTCAGCCCTTAACACCGGGTGAACTTGGTGCCACGTCAGTGCTTCCCTTCGGTCGTACCGGCTACACTAAATACATAGCCGTTTCTACCGACCTTTCATTCAGTGCGGTGCGGTGGTACCAACACACGGGCGGGTTAAACCCTACCACCTAGTAATATAAGAAGGAAGTCATATTCCTTAGTCGCCTTTTACGACATACACGGGGAGAGATACAGTGGGGCTATTCTTTTATATAAGTACCGGCCCCACACGGTACAAAATTGATACTATCCGTCCGTTTATTTGTCGTGATCTCTATTTGAAACTAAAGTTTTCTGCAAATAGCGCATGAGTGAGTACCTATATATATATACAAATTATGTATAGTTGAACGATGTATAGTCTTGAAGTAAAATGAAAAGTCAGTCAGAGCAAGACCGAAGACTGAGCTGTGTAAGTACACGATTTTCTTTGTCTATGTAAGTAAATATATCTGGCTGGGGTGAAGCGGATTCGGGAAGTAAGTAAACCAATCAGTTCAAGGCCGAAGATCGAGGGCGTTTTCAGGTTGTACTTAGTTGAATAATGTACTCACTCGAAGCAGGTAAGCCACTAAGGCGAGGCCAAAGCTACTGATATTATTTTTATAGTAAGCGCGACATGTGGCGCCGAGCCACCCATAAGGCGTCTAGCGATGCCCATGGACATTCGGTAGCATGCGGAGGCTGCGAATGCCATGCCGGCCTGACAGGTGCCCAGGTTGAAGGACCCGAGACTGTACTTGGGGGAAAATATTTCTCTCTGTTTGTATTTCAACAGGCTCTGATTTAGCTATGTATTCCTACGGAGTTGCAGTGGTTTTAGATCGCGGGACATTTGGGAGTCACCTACTATTCGCACGGCTCGACGCTGGATCGAGTCCAGAGGCGCCAGCTGGTATTTGACTGAGCCATCCCATAGGCGCGAGCAGTACCCCAAGCAGGACCGAATCTGCGATTTATACGGCCTTGCCCTCGAAGTCACGCCGGAAGTTTAGATCGTGCGAAAATTCGACTCGGAGGACCCCGAGGTGGTCGCAAAATTTAAGTGACGTGCCTTGGTAGGAAGGAGCTGGTGTGAACGCCGCTCTCTTCGCACTGAACGCGCAAACTTGTATCTTGGAGGTATTTAACTTGACCAACTTGCTACGGCCCATTCGGAAATAGAGCCGAGTGTTTGCCAAGTTCAGACACAAGTCTTCGCCTCTTCTCATCCACATCCCGCCTAGTTGAAGGGTAACTGGTGTAGAACCCGTGTTCCGTACTCTCGTATGCATAACAATGATATGTTGCCCCCTGAATTCTACGCCCACGCCTTCAACGTTAGCAAGGCTCAGTGCTGCGCATTATCTGCGAAGGTCGATTTGAAGGTCCTTTTGCTTTCCAAGCCAGTTTCTAAGTCAGCGTCATACCTGTCTCGAAGCACCTGAACCTCCTGGGCACCGCCATTTCCAAAGACGTAGGTTTCCGGCAACTAATCGAGTCTAGGGCTAAAACTGCACCCAGAAAATTGGGAATACTTTTCCGCAATCGGCGGTTCTTCTCTTCCACAATATCCCGCTTAGCTGAAGGGTAACTTGCATCCGAAAATACTGTAGGTAATAGGTATATTTAATGTACCTACCTTTTTTTTTTTTTTATGGAAACTTGACACGGTTGGCTACATCACCTACAACATCCGTGATGTCAGCCCATAACACCGGGTGAACTAGGTGCCATGTCAGTGCTTCCCTTCATTTCGCGCCGGCTACACTGAAACGGAAAACACGAACTATTTACATAGCCGTTTCGACCGACGTTTCGCTCAGTGCGGTGGTACCAACCCGGCAGGGATAAACCCTACCACCTAGTAAGGTAAGAAGGGAAGGGACCTACAGTTTAACGTGGTATCCGAACCACGGTCAGCCTCCAACAGTCGGGCGGTCATCCATCCAATAACTGACCGCACCATTAAGCTGCCCAGGCTGACGATCCCTTAGTCGACTTTTACGACATGCGACGGGGAGAGATGCAGTGGGGCTATTCTTTTTAAGTACCGACCCCACACGGTACACCTACGCTACATATTATGCTTACACTAGGTACATGGACATTTAATACCAATTTATTTTAGCATAGTACTGTATCTAATAATAATATATCTATATAAAATTTGCGGTAGATCAGTGAGTAAGTATGTAGGTATATTACCAACAATACCATGTCGCTTCCTCGCGTCGCGTCGTCGCGTGTCGTCGTCGTGTCGTCGCGCGTCATTGGTGTATGCGGGGGCGCGCGGCGCGGTGCGCGGGCGACCACGCTTAATCGCGAATAATCGCTATCCATAGATGCGCCACACATTTTGCTCTATTTCTCTGTACACATAAGTTTAATAGATAGCAAAGTATATATTTTCGGAATTGTAATTTAATTATCTTTAATTTGATACCCCACTCAATATATTTTGAAAAACTAATTTGACATTTTGAGGCCGTGCGTCCGCCATTTTGAATTTTGAAAATTTTTATATAGCCTATGACACTCCCGTGAATAAGACAAATTCAATAGCACAAGAATTATTCAAATCGGCCCAGTACTTTAGGCTGTAGAGTGGAATATAGATAGTCACATACATACATACATACATACATACATACATACATACATACATACACGCCAAACTCATAACCCTTCCTTTTTTGGCTTCGCCGTAGTCGGGTAAAAATACAAATTATTCGTTCAGTTTCTTCAAATGCAAATTTGAAACATGGTTGACGTCAGACATAAAGTGGCCCGAATATGTTCAAAACTTACCTCAAGAACCAAGACATGAGGAAGCGGAACCATTCGTGCCGCAATCACCACCGAAACTGCATTCAGAAGCTTCAACACCAGAGTGCAGTCCTCGAAAACAATTCCACGAACTTCACTACCAGCAAAAAAGGCGCAGAACCGCACATCTGTGTACGGAAAATGACTTCGACGAGCTCGCATTCGCTGCGGTGAGTAAAGGTATTAATACGGAAAGACATGATGTTGCTGAGGTGCTTAAGTTTCTTCTGGAAAATTCAGATGAGGTTGTTAGAATAAAGGAATACATTCAAGTTAAAAAAAAAAAACACAATACTCGCCGGAGAAAGCCCTCAGCCTCTTCAGTTCCCAGCAACTCTCCAAATCGCAATACTACGGGCAACGGCAATTGAAGCAGGAGTTGAACTGTATCCCTTATACTATCAGCTCCAAAAAAAAGGTCGAGTGTTACCGTCCGAAAGAAAGTGTCAAACTCACGGAAGTGGAAGCACGTGTTTTTGCAGCATACAATAATGCAGGAAGGAAAGTATTTGAAAACAGCGATAACTCGTGTCGAAAGGAGAGATCCGTCACTTACGCGCGTTGAACAGATAATAAACTGAAATTCGCGACCAAAGGAAACTAATTATCGGTTTTTACAAATATAGTGGGGTTTCACAAACAGGGATGTGGGAATGTTTTCGTCTTACCGAATGACAATTAGTATCTAATGCGTCGTCATAATGAATGAGCTGCAAAGCCTTGTATGTATGTTCTATTCTAAGATTGTAAATTATATTTAAAGGAAAGAAAACAAAAATCTACAAATTCAGACTTACACATTTTCTATACCGGCTCGAATTTTATATAAAACAATTTTTTTATAAAATTAATTTTGGTGAATCTTTTATTTATAAGTTCGATTTATTAATTTGTTCTGTTTTTATTCAACCTTGTATTTATTTTGGTGAAAAATTTTGAATAGAAAATTTTTTAACATCTTGAGAAAGTGCAACTGTTCACGATTTTTTTTTTGTACAGCCTCTTTTCCGTCACGTTCAACATCACGTTACTGTTAAAATTTTGTTAGTTCTTAACAGTTTCGAATAATGTACTATAATGTTTTCAGTTTTATTAAATAAAAATATTGCTATTTCTTACACTGTTAATCGGAATGGTGTGTACATATATGATATAGAATTATATGCCTCACATATTTGCATACCTGCTTAATAATTGTACAATCATAATGTAACCAAAAATTACTGTTAAAGAAAAAAGGTAAAAAATACTATACTTTGACCTGTTGATACTTGGAAGGCTGCACCTTTCTAACATTTTTTTTTACTGAGTGTGTTTATTTTTATGTTGTGCTACACAACCTTGCTAATAAGAGTTTAACACATCTTTGTAGTCCGGCAAAATAAATATAATGTTCTCCGTCCCATACATTGCAAATTTTAAAATATAAAAAAAATATATATATACTTTATATATTTGAACCTAACATACATACGTACTGTCAAGCTACGCGTCTTCACATATTTGTTTATTTAATGTGTCTTCAAATCAATTATGAATACCAAATAAACATTTAAAACGCTACAAATATTGGAGGGTATTTTCGACCACCGTGGTAGGTATAGTTGTTACATAATGTACAAATTAGTATAACTTACACACTTGGCAATCACAAAACACAAGAAAATGTAATTAATTGTAAAGTTAAACTATAAATAATGTATAAAGAAAATAGACGCAAATTTAAAAATTCGGACTTAGATATTTTCTATACCGGGTCGAATTGGGTTACAGTTTTTAAGTGGTCTTATTACACTCGTGGTCTACTTCATGATGTATTAAAAGATCTGCGACACCTCGAAAGACTTTTGAAAAAATCGACTAAACATTCTCCGTCCCATACAACTGAAAACTGCAAGTATTTTTAATAAAATATCTACTTTACTGATATAACTACAACTATATATTTGGTATTATCTTATGTAACCCTAAATATAACAAAAACAGTTTTAAAAAAAAAATCAAGTTTGCGAAAAAAATCTCCTAATACTATGGAGGCCGATTCTCGATCCATAGTGCGGCGTAATGTTCCGACCTGACGACCGGCGATACTAAAGTTTGGAATTGCGCCCCGCGCCCGAGTCGTGCGAAATAACGACGAATCTACGACACACTTTTGAGACTGGCACATCGCGCACATAAAAACCTGAGGGTCATTTAACCATCGATGCATTTAACTACCAACCACATCGTGCATACTATACATAATGTGGTGTAACCATCCTTGGATGTGCCAGAAAATATCCGTGATGTTCCATATATTAACATTGAAAATGTTTTTTCGATCGCGTTGGTAGGGCACCCATTTCAAGGAAAAGTGCGACATCGCCCTGGTGTCGTGAATTTTACAGCTACGATGATGGGGATGTCAAAAGATGCGTCTCGGCGAGGGCTACAATATGGCGTAAAAAAATTTGGAAACGTCATAAACTTTTTAAAAAAATAAAAAAATTTCGAAAATTGACGTGATTCTTTGGTGTCTTCTCTCATTGAATCGGCGATTTCTCGAAAACAAAAAACGATAAAAAATTAAAAAAAGCCCTCGGGGTATTGAGTTGGGCTACAATTTGCAAAAAACCGGACCTCGCTATCTCTCACGGTCTAGGCTGTAGCTTATCCTTTATGCGGCGGAATTTTGAATACCGCGGGAGGTATGTGCGGCGCGCGGACTAATCTGAGTAGTGGTAGTAGCATTAAAGTTTATGATTTTTACATATAAATATAATATTAATAAAATATAAAAATAAAATAATAATAATATATATTAAAATATAATATTAAAATAAGATGTGTCGCTGCGCGACGCATTTTCTAACCTAACCTATATAATATTTTTATATTTGATATTTATTAATTTGTTACTTTAGTTAGACATAATGTCAAGCTTATCTCTTTTTCCGTCTAAATTTTAGTTAAAATTTTTTAAGCTGCTGGTGTTTTTGAAAAAAATATAAAAAATATATAAATGTAATACTTTTTTTTTATTTTGCTGAGTTCATTTTCAATGTACCTCGAAGGTCGTGTAATGCACGAGATCTGTGAATTTTTTATGGAAACTGCCACGTTTGACTACATCACCTACAACATCCGTGATGTCATCCCATAACACCGGGTGAACCAGGTTCCATTTCAGTGCTTCCCTTCATTTAATCTCGGCTACACTGAACTGGATTACACGAACTATTTACATCGCCGTTTCGACGGAGGTTTCGCTCAGTGCGGTGGTCCAACCCGGCTGGGATAAATACTACCACCTAGTAAGGTAATAAGGGAAGGGACCTACAGTTTAACGTGGAATCCGAACCACGGTCAGCCTCCAACGGTCGAGCGGTCACCCATCCAAGTACTGACCAAAAGCTTTTGCCCTCGGCTCCGCTCGGAGTATTTAACAGTCGACCGACCGCACCACTAAGCTACCGAGGCTAACATGACCATATGAATAATTGATTGAGTAGTACTCGAGTTAGAAACGAACACAGAACCACACAAAATATAACATAGACGCGTCGTTATGGATGTAGAGTATATTATTGCAACGTCGCATGATGAGAAGTTTGCGTCGTCGTTCCTACTAAGCTTGGAATCGAACTACAGGACCACAACTTGGAGAGGACTCCATTCTGGTGTTCGGCTCAACAACGCATTTGGCGGCGCGGCTGATGAACAGATGCCAACGGTGATTCGGCTCCGTGCTATAGATGTGACAATAAAAATGTCACAAATATTTCTTCATAGTAAAATAGTTCTTAGTGAGGATCACCGTCACTCATAATTAAAATTATTTTAACGGCTTACCAGTGCGTGATTAGGCACCTGCCTGTCAGGCCGGCATGGCATTCGCAACCCGAATGTCCATGGGCGTCGTGAGAGTGGATCGGCGCCACATGACGCGCTTAATATAAAAAGAAAACCTAAGAAAAACAATGGACTTATTTTTATTATTTGCTGCAATTATAACACATATTCTGGAAAAATTTCAACGGGCTACCTACGGTTCAAGAGATACAGCCCTCGGACAGACGGACAGACAGACAGACAGACGGCGTAGGCTTAGTAATAGGGTCCCGTACGACGGATACGGAACCCTAAAAAACACACCAAATTTTAGGAATACGGTGAGTTATGTGCAGAATGCAACAATTTGTTGTTGTTAAATGACTGTTAAATGACAATGTCGTGTACGGATATTTGTTTCGGCGCTTTGATCACACCTTCACTTTGCTAGTCGCTATACGACAACTTTGGAGCACGGACTCTGAAACAGCGGTCCGTGAAACAACCCGTCTAAATGTGCGTCGAGCGCCCCCCCAACCCGTTCGCTGATCAATCGCACCGCACTTGCGGGCAACGCACGCGGTAAGTTACGCCGTTTCACACTAGCGGACTGCGTACGCATCGCATCGCATTCAGTTAGTGTCAAGTCAGTATGTCATGATGGACTATCTATAAGTATGTTGTAGATTATGTTTCAATGAAATTATTTTTTCTTATTTTATGGAAACTGTCTGTTTTTGTCAGCCTCGATCAACCGATAGCTCAGTGGTGCAGACAGTCAACTGTCGCTATTGAATGTTAAGCAACGCTGGGTGCGGTCAGTTCTTGGATGGGTGACCGCTGACCTTTGGAGGCTGACCGAGGTTCGGATTCCTCGTAAAACTGTAGGTCCCTTCCCTCCTAATCTTACTTAGTGGTAGGGTTTAACCTGCCCGGGTTGGTACCACCGCACTGAATGAAACGTCGGTCGAAACGGCTATGTAAATAGTTTGTGTTTTCCGACCAGTTCAGTGTAGCCGGCACGATCAAAGTGGGAAGCACTGGCATGGCACCTAGTTCACCCGGTGTTATGGGCTGATATCACGGACTTTGTAGGTGATGTAGCCAACCGAGTCAGTTTCCATAAAAAAAAAAAAAAAAAAAGTTTTTTTGTGGAAATTGACACAGTCGGCTACGTCACCTACAACATCCGTGATGTCAGCCCATAACACCGGGTGAACTACATGTCTTCAGTGCTTCCCTTCATTTCATGTCGGCTACACTGAACTGGACGGAAAACACGAACTATTTACATAGTTTCGACCGACGACGTTTCATTCAGTGCGGTTGTACCAACCCGGGTGGGATAAACACTACCACCTAGTAAGGTAAGAAAGGAAGGGACGTACAGTTTTACGTGGAATTCAAACCACGGTCAGCTTCAAACGGTCGAGCGGTCAACCATCCAAGTACTGACCGACCGCACCACTGATCTACCGAGGAGGCTGACAAATGCATAGCGTCCGGCATTGAGTCTGAAAAATTATGGCAAGCCTATCTATAGCAGGCCAAACGTAGATGTGTGTACCGTGTGGGGCCGGTACTTTAAAAGAATAGCCCCACTGCATCTCTCCCCGTGCATGTCGTAAAAGGCGACTAAGGGATGTGACTCCCTTCTTATATAACTAGGTGGTAGGGTTTAACCCGCCCGGGTTGGTACCACCGCACTGAATGAAAGGTCGGTCGAAACGGCTATGTAAATAGTTTGTGTTTTCCGTCCAGTTCAGTGTAGCCGGCACGACCGAAGGGAAGCACTGACGTGGCACCAAGTTCAACCCGGTGTTATGGGCTGACATCACGGATGTTGTCGGTGATGTAGCCAACCGGGTCAGTTTCAATAAAAAAAAAAAAAGATGTATGTAAGTCAGTTATATTATAAAATGCGGGCGGTGTGGCCCGATCGTTGTTCTGTGGTCATATGTATATTGTGTTAGATGAATCTACTGTATCAGTAACGAACTTCAAGGCTTTCAGAATTTCATATTCAAATATTTGTCATCCTCACTTCGCTTGTAGCAATCTCCTATGCAAACCGAGGTGTTCTGAGCTGTAGCTCGGGAGGTATGCGCAGCTGTTTGCGCAAGCGCGCATGTGTATCAGTCACGATATGCTTCCTCCGTATCTTGCAGTCTGATACAGGACACAATGTCTAGAGTGGCTCTCCTCTATACCTCGATTCGTCAATGAACCACTGAAGCACAGACGTATCGTTGGATCCTGTTTAACCAGTACTACTATGGCAGCTGCTCTGAGGAACTCGCTTCCCTTCATCCCTCCTTCTCCATTCACATCATTCCATTCATTTAAGCGGTGGCCGAGTGGTTAAGGCATCGGCTTCTCATGCGAGAGGTCCGATGATCGAATCCGGTCGTCGTGCACCAATGAGTTTTTTCTGACGAAAAAATTTACATGCATACCTAAACCTGCTGCTTCACCGTTCGGAACCGGTGTAAAACTGTAGGTCCCTTCCCTTGCCCCTTACTAGGTGGTAGGCTCAAATTGTAGCCGACTGGGTTGATACCACCGTACTGGATGTAAGATGGCCGCATAGCAGCCGCGGCTGTGTTCTCCTCTAGTCCAGTATAGCCAGCAATCCAGGGAAGTCTCCGGTATGGCACCTACCTTCTCGGAGGTGATATTAGCTGGTCGGAGCATGTGCTTTGGCCCCTCCGACTCAGCCAACCATACCGGATTACATAAAAAAAAGCCTAAACGGACATATTCTCTAAATGGTTATTATGTCGCACTGCAAGGGTGTGGAATGGGCTTCCGGCGAATACCTTTCCATACCTTTACTAATTAATAGACATCAATCCAAAGGGTATGGTTATCCTCCGGTATAATACCTTTTCGAAGGTGATATTGGCTGGTCGGAGCATGTCAGCCTCTGTAGCTCCGTGGTGCGGTCGGTCAACTATTGTTAAGCAACTCTGAGCGCGGTCAGTACTTGGATGGGTGACCGCTCGAGCGTTGGAGGCTGACCGTGATTCGGATTCCACGTAAAACTGTAGGTCCCCTCCATTCTTACCTTACTAGGTGGTAGGGTTAATCCCGCCCGGGTTGGTACCACCGCACTGAATGAAACGTCGTCGGTCGAAACGGCTATGTAAAGAGTTCGTATTTTTCGTCTAGTTCAGTGTAGCCGAAATGAAATGAAGGGAATCATTGACATGGGCACCTAGTTCACCCTTTGTTATGGGCTGACATCACGGATGTTTTAGGTGATGTAGCCAACCGTATCAATATCCAGGTCTGGCCTCTCTGTCTCAGCCACCCGTACGGGATTACATAAAAACAAAAATGAAGCCCTCTTCTATTCTTTAAAATCATTTGATCCCAACTAGCAAGAGAATATAGGCTTGTCTAGCCCAGCCTTCCGGCGCCCGGGGGGCGAGTTCGGCGCCCCACTTGGCCGCAAAGCCTGTTCCTGTCGCCTAGATGTATGCCTCGCTCCTAATTGCTGGGACCGAACGCCCGCGCCCCGACGGCGGCGGCGGCACAATTTGGGATTTTTTGCACTTTTCAATCAGTCGTTTTGGAGGCGGGTTGCTACTGCTGCCTAGCATGCCAGCAATATTAAATAGGCGCAGTGGGTCAAGACAGAACTAGTGCAGTCTTAGTTTATTTGTGCGGTAAGCATGGCATAATTTTACGTAAATGAAAATGTGATATGCACTGATATGTAATAGTGGTTTGAGCACTGAATGGTCTGTACAGGTCTTTTGGGTTCGGATGGAAGTATGGTATGTCAAGGTTTATTGCCATTGCTTTTCATCGTTATATTTGTTGTTGTTCTCGTTTTGTTATTGTTTATAGTTTTTTTGGTAGTTGTTTTGTTGATTTTGGTGTGGTTTATGTGGTTGTTGTTTATTATTTTTTGTTTCGGTGGTAGTTGTTGTTGTTTTTTTGTTGTTCTGGATGTTGTTGTGGGATTGTTGTTGTTGTATGCAAGAGATACTTCGGAGGAATAAATGTATTTTTATTAGGGCAACCGCATAGGTTAACATAGAACTCTTTTGAATGTCGACAAGAAGGAACGGGAAGAGAGGAGAATTTATAGAAACTGGCGTTGTTTATAGAAACAAGTCGATCTGTATGCGCGATAGAAATAGGCTTTACAGGAACAATGTGGGAGCAGTTGTCGACAATAATGGAGAGAGGCGAACGCAAGGCTACAATACGAACGACGGAAAAGCGATTTGTGCCCGTAGGAATGTTCAATTTATAAATATGGCTTCTTCTCCTATTTCTATCACTTTTGACTCTACTGTGCAATACATAGAGCAATTTGTATCAAATCAATAATGATACAAATGTTAGTACACATAACTCATAATACAATGTAGTACCTAGATACAATTTTCAAAAATACTAATATGGTAGTTGAAGGACGTTCAGTAATATCGTAAAAAATAGAAACACAATTGCGGCAAAAAAAGTAGAAATTTGAAATTTGCCATGATAGACGCGCACATATTATGGCTCATCAGTAACTAGATAAAAAAAAATTAATATATAAATTTATTTTAGATTTATAATATGGAGCGTCAAATAAAAAAAAAGTTTAAATTAACATATCGTGTGGGGTAGATATCTTTTGAAAGCACTAAATGTAAGGATTCTAAAAATATTTATACAATTTTAAGTTTTATAATTATTAAATTACCGACCCCCTCCCCTGTTCTCCTAGGTTTCTAAAGTTAAAATTTTGAATTTAATAGCGTTAGGAGATATTATGGCATAGATTACAGTAAAATGCGGGTTTTTTCGGCAATGTAGGTTGTGGCAAAAAAATTAATTTCATCTGTAAAGTTCCATTAGTCTGAGTAAAATGACTGTGACATTCCGACGGACGGACGGACGGACAAACGGACAAGACGAAATTATAAGGGTTCTGTTTTTCCGTTTGGCTACGGAATTCTAAAAATGTATCCTACAATATTGTACTAATTGTACTATCGTTCGTCGTAGCTCCCCGCTAATCTCGTCGCTTACGTTGTGTAGCGATTACGGTCAAAGCGTATGATGGATGCGTTGCGGCGGCGGTGCTACTGCCAGGTACGGATCTAAATTTCAGAGCGGCGGGTGGCCGAGTGGTTTGGGCATCGGTTTCTCATGCGAGAGGTCCGAGGTTCGATTCAGGTCAGCGTGTACCAATGAGTTTTTTCTGACGAAAAAGTTTAACTACCTACATACCTACACCTGCTGCTTCAACGTACGAAACCGGTGTAAAACCTGTGTGCCCCTTCCCTTGCCCTTACTAAGTGGAAGGCTCAAATTGTAGTATAGCCAGCAATCCAAGAAAGTCTCCGGTGTCGCACGTACCTTCTCGGAGATGATATTAGCTGGTCGGAGCATGTGCTTTGGCCGCTCCGACTCAGCCACCCATACCTTATTACATAAAAAAAATTGTAACCAAAGGCTTCTTTATCACATATTACGTGAGTTTCCACCTGAAAAATTGCAATGATCACGTGCCACCCAATTGAAAAATTCCATCACGTAATGGTTTTGTTTTTATTATTTGTTGTTTTACTACAGAGTTTGCACTAATATTCACATCAAGTTTTGCGCTTGTATGTATTACCGCTTTTACGATAAAGCGAAAACAAACGTGTTTTAAAAAAACTTGTTTCTTGTATGGGGACTCCCGTAAATATTTTTTTGTGTGTTTTTTTTTTATTATATTATGTTAGAATATCCAGCCAAAACAACATTACATATTGTGTAAAAATTTCAAAAGGCTACCTATTACGGTTCAAAAGATACAGCCCTCGGACTTACGGACATACAGACGGACAGCGTAGACTTAGTAATAGGCTTCCATATAGATGCGGAAACCTAAAAAAATATTTATCGGATACGCGTACGTGAATCCTCAGACCCTATACCAGTGGTGTCCAAGCCCAGCGGGCACATTCAAGTAGGGACAGTACCTACTTATGTATGACGTTTACCTATATATTTTAATGGGATACCTGAATATTTTCATTTTCGGACATAAAACAAAATCTGCTGTATAATCTATATGCCAGCGTGAGAGCATTAGGCAATTTTTAACATGTTCTGAAGACATTTTAGAAAATATTTTTTTGCGGTATTATTTCAATGTTTATGCTTATTGGAACTTTCCCTAGTCTGTGATTGGAACGTCTGTGTGCGGGCGCCTAAAAATAAGGCCGCGTGCTACCGGGGGCCCGCGTACTACCGGTTGGTAGGGTTGCCAGATGTCCGGTTTTGGACCGGAGAGTCCGGTTTTTGAGGCTTGTGTCCGGTCTCCAAAATAATGAAAAACCGGACACAAAAACGTCCGGTTTTTTCTTCATATAAGTTAAGCAAATATTTACTTTTTCAGAACATATTAATACTAATCTCACTGTGTTCCTCGATTTTGCAGTCAGTTCGATCAATTCAACCCTTTAATCTATCTCCCATTAATTTTAAAAAGTAAGGTCATGAAACATTTTGTATATAAAATCAACTTTAATTTTTTCTTAAACATGTGTACCTGAAAATTCAAAGGTCCTTTGATGAAAAATGTCCGTTTTTTTTTTTCAACTGATCCAACTGGAAACCCTGCGTTGGACAGCGCTGCCCTGTACATGGATATACTATCAGGTAAAAAATCTCTCTTAGGTCTTGCGGCTATAAAATCCAGACGTCTATCTCTGCACTCTTGCGAGTGCAGTGATCATGTATGCCAGATCGAGGCTCCATAGCTGTACCGTTCTTTCGAAATAATCCCATGGGAAATACAGACTGAAGCCTTTCCCCAGCCGATCCGAGCTACCACCCGGCCACCCGAAGTAACCCCCGACCGAAGTCGAGAGCCGGGGGTGAAGCCATCACTGCCACTGGAGTCCAACGACAGCCTATGCCAAGGGCCTCAGCGTTTTGTACTAGCCGACAGCTTTTGTTTTCACCAGCTATGTATATGCGTGGAAGTGCATGTGACCACCACCTGATGTGTACCGGGGTCCACCGGTTTTGAAGAGCTGCCCTGTACAATTGAACAGCTAGATCCGGCTCTGGGTACAGTTTCGCAGCGCGTCTACAGTTTATAATTGCTACGTTCGCCGACAGATAGCGCCGGCCGGGAGAGATGGTTATTACATCTCGCCATCTCCTCCACCTCCTAACTGCGTACAATACAATGCTATGTATCAATTTTCCGCAGCGCTTTCAGTTCTATTTCACTGCTCAACCGGAAGACGCGGAAACTTTTTTAAACAAAGCATCACATTTTGGATTTCGTGGTGTTCTGACTCATTCTCACGACCCACTGTCAAAAAAAATAATTTTGTGCGGTTTCCGGCGATATCTCTCGAGAGTTATTTCTAGCATCGGGTGGCAAAGCTCAAGTGGCAGTGGGCTGGGCTCTATACGACGAGGCGACGACAGTTTAAGTACCGTATCCTAAGCTGACGGCCGCGGACAGGAAAACGAGGCGTGGGAAGACCACCGGTCCAGGTGGAATGACTCCATCCGGTATGGTGGATCAGAGGTAAACAGTGGATTAGCCCGGAGGATTTGGAGTTATTGGAGAGGCGTATGTCTAGCAGTGAACTCTCACGGTTGCTGTTGTCCAAAGGTTGAAAGTTGCCCAGCGGGCAATATGGAACGAGCCATGCTGGGAATATCGCTACGTCATATGGTGCGTAACGAGGCAATCCGCCGACGCACCAAAGTAGTCGATATTGGACACCGCGTGGCATAAGCTCAAGTGGCAGTGGGCTGGCCACGTCATCCGAAAAGACGACGCGACGACCGTTGGAGTAAACGGGCCCTACACTGACGGCCGTGGACAGGAAAACGTACTGTGGGAAGACTACCAACGTCAGGTGGGACGACGACATCAAGTACGTCGACAGAAAGCAGTTTTTCCGTACCGCTGAAGGCCTGGAAGACTGGAGGAAAATTGGAGACGAGTACGTCCAGCAGTGGAAGTATTCGCGCTGACTGACTGACATGTCTAACAGTGTACATTACAACACTTACTGACTATTCCAGCAATAAGTGAGATTTTTTTTTAAGGAACCAGACACCTTGCGCAGTCTCTTGCCGGTTCTTCTTCGTGGGTATAAACGAACCGGATAGAACAAATTGTGACAAGTTCGAGTGCAGACTAACTCTCATATGAATGATCAATAAACAATACAATACAATACAATATAATGCAAAGCAATACATACAATACAGTACGTAGTAGGTATGTACGTTTATTTATTTTTATAGTATATTGTATATATTTGGTAAAATATATGTAGTAAGGCAAGTATTTATTTAATTAGCATGTACTATTAATAATTATTATTATTACTTACATGTATTATTCTTATTAATATTTTAACTTCAATTCTCACGCTCAACTCTTTGCTACTATGTACTGCCTACTTACATTCCAATATATTAATCAAATCTCAAACATACAAAGGTTGACTGTAAGAAATCTCTGTAAGGGATAAGTCCGCTTTTGCACCTTATGTAAATTTTCTAATGTACTATTACTGTTATTATTGGAGCAATAAAGCATTTTCTATCTATCTATCTATCTACAATACAATACAATACAATACAATACAATACAATACAATACAATACAATACAATACAATACAATACAATACAATACAATACAATACAATACAATACAATACCAATACAATACAATACAATACAAAATAATCTTTTGTCTACATCACCTACCACATCCGTGATATCAGCCCCTCACGCCTGGGTGAACTAGGGGCCATGTCAGTGCTTCTCTTTGGTCGTGCTGCTGTTCAGCAGCAGTAATCGACGGAAAACACGAACTATAGGAATCCGAACCACGGTCAGCTCCAAACGGTCGAACGGTCACTCATCCAAGTACTAACCGCGGCCAGGTGTGCTTATGCTCACGATCCCATGTCGATCCATTGCACCACCGAGCTACCGAGCTGGCAAAAGCTTAGAACAACTTCTTACTTATTATTTACTCGTAATATGTGTATAAAAGCTTTTGAAATAATAAAGTTTATTTTAGTATTTTCAGAAACCCATAGTTAAAACAAGTACGCGTTAGTACGTAATTTGTTCAAAACTTCTATCTAATGAACAATTCTAATAAAACCTCACTGTAATTCCTGAACCTGAAGTTGTGACCTATAATTACTGTGCAAAGATAATTTACTAGCGCAATACACAACCGTATCTGTAAGGTAAAACGGTCGAAATTGCGTTGAACGAAGATATAAATTAACTTAGAAATTAAAATGGATTTTTGAAAACGTGTGGATTTTTTCACATCCTACACTTTCACCAGCCAACTTTGCCAATTAAACTGTGTCTAGACCACAGAGCATCAAATGCGCGCGCCCCTCCTAGAGGCGCCCTGAGCGCGATTTCCCTACAAGGCCGTTGAAGCCTGTGGGCGTGGCCTATGACTTACTTATGTGTGTTGTGCATGTGCATTTGTTTTGTGCGTGTGCCTAACTTGCTCCTCTTTGTGTGTAGTGTCGATACTAGCACACACACACACATACGAAGCGCTAGCAGCACTGCGTGTAGTTTTTGGGTTTCAAATATTATCGCTTAGGGCCCCTCTAGTAGGGGGCGCGCGCGGTAGGTATTTGATGCTCTGTGGTCTAGACTATCTAAAGACTTCAATGTATTTTAATTTAAGGTTTATATTCACTAGCACATCGCTTTTAACCGCTTGCGTTATATTCTAAAATATACATGCAACCTTTGAGACCACAGACATACCAGAAGCGGCGGGTGGCCGAGTGGTTTGAGCTTCGGCTTCTCATGCGGGAGGTCCGAGGTTCAAATCCGGTCGCCGTGTACCAATGAGTTTTTTCTGACGAAAAAATTTACGTGCATACCTACACCTGCTGCTTCACCGTTCGGAACCGGTGTAAAACTGTAGGTCCCTTCCCTTGCCCCTTACTAGGTGGTAGGCTCAAATTATAGCCGACTGGGTTGGTACCACCGTACTGTATGTAAGATGGCCGCATAGCAGCCTCGGTTATGTTCTCCTCTAGTCCAGTATAGCCAGCAATCCAGGGAAGTCTCTGGTATGGCACCTACCTTTTCGGAGGTGATATTGGCTAGTCAGAGCATGTCCTTTGGCCCCTCTGACTCAGCCACACATACCGGATTACATAAAAAAAAACCAGATAATGCATGCATACATACATACCACATGCTGTATCCTGACAATCGGGGTAAGCAGAGTAATCGGCAAGTACTCTTGTAAATTTATAACAGCACAACACCGACCACCACGTTACGCAAAGTATTCAGAGAAGATAGCTATCAAGTCACAAGTAAGGCACCAGTGAAATAATCATCAATACTAATAATAAATCTGTAAGGGATGGTCATGGAGTAAGTTTCTTTGTTTTATTAGATACTGCGTTTGTAGACTCTATGCATGTACTCGTATGGTACTAAAATTAAATTGACGATTTTTAGAAATCTTTTCTGTATGTACGAGTATGTATGTATGTTCGTCCATAACTCTTAAACCGATCGTCCGAATTCAATGAAACTTAGTACAAGCACATTTTACTATACGGGACACAAGATAGGTTATATACGAGTATAGGTAATTCAGTTCCAGTTACGTTAAAATGTGGCTCTCATACAAACCGAATTGTTCCGCGCGTGTAGGAATTTCACGCGAGCGAAGCCGCGGGCAAAAGCTAGTACCTAGATAAAATATAACCTAAAAACTCAGAGCTGCCCAGGTATTTACTTAGCGGTTCCCCGGCTCATATAAGTAAATTAACGGAAATTGTTTTTCACAGTTTTTAAGAGCCGGGAGTTTTGAAATTTGTAATTTACCTGTTATTAATAAGAACAATTCACTTAGATAGCACTAGAAAAAAAAACCGCTTCCAAATCGGTCACTCCGTGAGGCGTTATTTTTTTATAACTTCATAATAACTTTATTACTTAACATAGCTAAAAACCATCCCGATTAAATCAGCTTTCTAATAAAGAAAACCGCATCCAAATCTGTCTGTCCGTTTGGGAGCTACGATGCCAGAGCAGACATACCCATACACACACACACACGCACACACACGTTAAACTTATAATATATAACACCCCTCATTCATTTGCCGTGTCGCTGCATGCGAAACGTTTCATTCAGTGCGGTGGTATCAACCCGGGCGGGATAAACCCTACCACCTAGTAAGGTATAATATTCTACGCATATAAATTTGATAAAATGCTATAGCGCAATAAAATAAAGCGCTACATAACGGTTAAGTACTGAACTTTGTAAAATTCCACCCCCGCTTATCTCGATCAGGCAGCAGATTGCTTCAAGTACGCAGCGAACAGCTGCTACGGAGCTAATGTCAGTGGCGTAGCTATTATGGCAAAATACCATAGGGCAAAGTGGGGCAGTGCCCCGGAGTCCCGGAGCTCAACTTATCTAATAGTATTTTTTTAGTCGGCCGAATTTAATGTTTTTTTTTTGTTTACAATATAACATTTTAATATTTTATTTCCTTTATACTTATGATAAAATTTTGATATATTTTATACTCGTATATCGTATTCGTATTGCATAATAATCGTTTTCTTTTATTCTTATTATTATCATTTCTTTTTCCCCTATAATATTTATCTATCTGTGACGTAACACAATAAATTAAAATCAGGCTGGACTTAAAATCAGCGACGAAAGTCACAAGCTGCGTTCAGAAATTTGTTCGGCAAAGATACATATTTTTTTATTTATTTTTTATTTATTTATTATTAGTTATTATCTTTAATCTAAATTTTATTCTCTTCTGTGTTCATTTTTAAATTATTTTTACACGTGTCTTTGATTGCCTAATTTTGTTTTTTTTTTATTACTTAGTTGAGTTTTAATGTATAAGAAGTGTTAATTTTAAGATGTATGTTTATCTATTTTTTAAGTTATGTATCTGAGCCAACAATAAATATATTTTATTTCATTTCAACGCTAAAGCTCGCGAGGAGGAAAATTAGAGAGGCGTATGTCCAGCAGTGGACGCATACACGCCGATGATGTCAAAAGTTGATAATAATACAAGCGTTCATCTTTGTTATGTGCGATAGGATTTATTGATGGGATTATTGGGGGCCCAGGTAAATTTGTTCCCCAGGGTCCCCGGCCATCTACCTACGCCACTGGCTATGAAAATATTCTACGTTCAGTGGAGTATCTTTTAATTTTGTGCAAACTACTTGTGTATAAAACTATCGCTACGAGGGTTCCGTACCATTCCGTATTACGTGAGACTTAGGATTTTTGTTTAGTTTCCTGTAAAGTTTAAACTATTCCCATATATACCGATATTCCCTAATATTTTTTTTTCAAATTTTAGACTTCGCATTTTTTGCAGTTGACGGGTGGGAGAGGGGGAGTTCGATTTTCGTATATTTCCTTAAATATCATTAAATGTGCCCTTTCCATTGATACGTCACATGATTTACTTGAAAAAAATTTTACTTTCCAATTTGTCCCCCAAAATTTACGCCCAAAATGAAAATTCGTTTAGTTACGCTATACGTCCGTGATTGGGTCATCAATCTCTATATAAGTACCAAATTGCATTTTTCAGTAGATTCGGAGAAAATAACCGACGGAAAGACGGACAGACGGACACGAGAGTGATCTTATAAGGATTCCGTTTTTTACTCATTTGAAACACGGAATCCTAAAAAAGATCTATCGTAATGTAATAGTAATGGTTTCGTGTCCGATTTTTCTGCTGAACGGGAAACAAAAACAATGACGATGCATACTGAATATGTCTCAATGAAATATTGTTAATGCTGTATGTTCTTTGTGGCGAAATAAATATCTCAATCTGTAAAATATCTCGTTCAAAATGGAAAAGTTCTAAAAAAGCTTGGAAATAGAACACATTTCCGGCTTATAATACGAAAGCTCTCTACACATGCACTGATTGCAATGCCTGCTGCATTGCAATGCCAATGCGGAATAGAGCGGGGTCGTGCCGCGTTTACACTTTACACTAGCTTGACAAAAGATGAGAGAGAGAGATAGGCTACATATGGACATCAAGAGCGCTATGTATTTTTATTTATTTATTTATTTATTTATTGAGCTCCACATTCCGGAGTAATCACCTCGGACTGCATGTGTGACATACAGACGGACGGACAGGCGGACGGGCGTGCAGACGGACAGGCACCTGTCTCATTGGTGGCTACAGAACCCAAAAAAAAACGTACAGCAATAGCAAATCAACAAATTGCTTCGCTGCCACTCTCGCATGTCAACTATATTTTTTTTGCACTGAATAGCCTAAGCAAAGATTTGAAGGATAAAGATGTGCCATGAACGGCACTTCGCATCGGAAGCCGCTATCGCCAGTTTTCGAACGCACACAATCACAATTCATACATACGAACGTCGACCACATTCACACCAGCGATTTTTGGCCAATCCAAAGCGTTTCATCCACGTGCGCTCACAATATGGGTAAATCTCGCCATATCACGGTGTCGCAGACACGCCCTCTTCGCATATGAGCTACTCTCCTTCCAAATTCTTTGAGCGTAAGTTTGCATGTACCAGTTGTTTAAACACCAGTCACTTGAGTAGTGTAAGTCAGGCACGGGATGTGAGGAGGGACGCCGGGGTTAGGGAAGAGGAAGAAAGGGGGTGGGGAAGGCAGTGGTGAAACTCTTCCTAGTATTTTCTTTTTTAATTTTCACCCGCGTGTGACGACGAGTGGCACGGTGGTGTGAATATGCCGGTGACTGGAAACAAAGGTGTAAATTTATCGCATTGCAGCCAGATCGGTGTTTGTCACAATAAAGTGATTTAATAGTTAATCTGTCTTACTAGACAGAGTGGTTATGGGTAAAATGCTAGTTTAAATGATGTGCGTCATTCTCAAATCAACGTTTGAAATGTGGATAAGTGCATGGGTGTCCGCCACGTGCAGTAAAAAAGTAAAATAAAAATAACATACGATACGCTTTATCCCAATAAACGGGGTAAGCAGAGTAATCGGTGTTGTGCTGTAAGGACTCTGGCACAACACCGACCACCACGTTTCGCAAAGTATTCGGACAGGATGAAGCAGCATGTAAGGCACGAATACCCACCTGGCGCATGACTCGGTGAAAGGACATTCCCAAGGTGAGAGGTGGCTAGCCTGCAGATAGAAGTGTACTTCACCTGTCGCGATACATGATAATGACAGAGATCTATGTGCACATTCATTATTTTATACCATCGACCACTGAGTCTGGGGACGCAAAAAAGCGTCTTTATAATATTTAAACCGACTGCGCCGAACGTCGAGGGTGTGCAGAATGAAGCGCGTAGAGTCGGGGAGGTAGCGAGCGACCCGAGCGACGGCCGATCGAACGCCGCGCTCAGAGCATAAAAGAAAAGGGGGGTCGCTGATTTGTGGGACCTAAGCTGTTACTAGTCTGCAATTTTTTATTTTTTATTTATACACATTTTTTTTACATTTTATGACAGAATAAAATTTGTTTCGAAGATTTGTTTTATCTAAAATGAATTAAAATTAAATTTTGTATTACTTAACTGAGTAATTAAAAGTCAGCAATTTTTTTTTTTTTTAACTGCTATATTATTTCCACCTAACCATCCGAATAGCGCCACTGTCCGCACGAGGACAGCCTCCTGTGTCACGGCCTCAAAGGTTAAGCGCCGCTATTATGTCGTCTGCATGTTCCGCCCTTCTTGTTTTTCGCACACTGGACTGTCGGCGGCAGAGCTTTCTTGCCCACTACTCTCTCGCAGCGCCCTCATACAGCGCGAGAGCTCACGCGGTGGAAATAAATACTTACGCGGAAATTGCATTGCCGCACGTTGCACACAATATTTTTTTACTTTGTTATAATTTATAATGGAGCCTGGCATGGTAGCTAATACATCCGTGAGGTAATCCCATCGCATCTTGCTGATGTAGAAACTAGGTGACATGCCAGTACGTTCCATTGGTCGTGTTCATATTTTGTTTTCTTCCTTTGGTGTACACGTTGTTGCAATTGCCCCCGTAATATTTTTAACTGACATCAGAGGATGGTTCTATATGTGAAACTAAATAAATTAGGCGGCGAAAAAAAAAATTGAAACAAAAATCTAATTTCTTTTTTCCATACAAAATGTTAATACCTATTCTCAAAATGTACGGGGAAAATAATTTTTTTTTTCTTAAAATTAACAGTGGTAGAACAAAAGTTGTTCGGTTTCATGTACAGAATAACCCCCTTTCGGGTTTAACGGTTGGGGTTGAAACACCGTGTATATTATCATTTTTTGGCATTATTTTTCAATGTATGTTCTAGTTAAGTAGGTATTTACATAATTATGTTTTATTTTTATATGTTAGTACTTAAGTACTACGCATGTACAGTACCATGCGCATGCGTCGTCCCTGTCGCACAGAGACGGGCAAGTCGTGCGACAGGGAAGACGCTCTAAAACCAAATTGTCTCTTTCTAAAGGTCTATGTTCATTATTTACTGCAGGGTACTGTACATTTCTTCTTATTTTCGGCTTTGCATCTATCTCATGAAGAAATTTATATTGTACTTAGGTATTTAAGTTTTGGTGCTTTTCAGTTGTAGGCATTTTTGGTAATGTTTGTGGGCGAGCGTGGCTGCCAACTAGCGCTACCCTCGCAGCGGCGGCGGCGGCCGCGACAGCACACGCTGAGCCATGTCCTTTTTGCCACTATAATGTTTCATGTATTATTTGTACCATGCTAGATTTTTTTTTAATAAATATCTACTTCTTCTTCTTCTTCTTCATCTTCTTCCTCTTATTCATCTTCTTCCTCTTCTTCTTCTTCTTCTTCTTCTTCATCATCTTCTTATTCCTCTTCTTCTTCTTCTTCTTCAAGCGTGACAGAGATAGTGACTTATCCTCACATCTTTAACAAGTCGATGCGCCTTCTAAGTGTTGAATTGCATCGCTCTCGCATAGGAGAAGGTGTAGATAGCGCTGTGGGGGGAGTTTCTTTGGAAGTAGTGGAGATTATTTGAATGGAGTAACCTTTTGTGCTCGTTAGTACGTCGTTTAATATGTGTTAATCGGGTAATCTTTTCTTAAGAGTTCTTTATTGTGAATAAGAGATAAGGCAACTTGTAATATTACGTTATTCTTTTTAAAGATCTTCAAGGATTGAGAAAGAAATCGGTGGTTCGGGTTCGGGCATATTTTATTTTTCTATTTATTTATTCAGGAAACACAAACAGTTACATCATGTTGTACCTCTTATAAAGAGTAAATAAGTTAAGTTAATTAGGTATGTAACTAGCGACGTATTTCACAAGTAGTAAGTATAAGGATAGGCGATATCAGCAAAGATATACACGAATGTGTATAACATTTTTAATATTAATATCTAAGTTAGTGACGCACAAGTATTGGTCAAGTTACCAAAGAAGAGAAAAAGAGACATTAGAGATATTAGAGCACAAACAAATAATTCAAATACCGCTCTTTGATAACTTGATATTCGAAGAATTGATGATAGAATATTAACAAAAGAGTTTTATAGAGTGAAATGAGAGAAGTGCTAGAGTTGGGAAAGTTTGCACTAGCTAGATCATTGATATTATAATCCTAGTCGGGACTATAATATCAATCCATTAGACGCACGTGCCTTGACCGGATCGGACACGTGCTCAAAAAGGGTCAAGTGCGTAGTAAACGTAACCGACGAGCATTGTATGGAGAACATTATGAGAGTGGAAGAGACGGCAGATGTGACAGGGTGTGGCACGTAGAGGGTGACACTTTGTCTCTGACTGCCCCATTGGGAAACAGGCGTGTCGATTATAATTATTTGGTTCTAAGTAGTTCTAACCGTGACTGATTTTAAGCCACTTTGGCTTGTATATGTACTGAAATTAATTTATAAAAAGAGTTAAAAAAAACTTTAAATCATATTCAACAACATTTCCAAAACTAGCGTTCGGATGTGTTGGAAATATTTGCATTCTACAATGGCATAAGTCTATGGTGAGTACCACAGAGCATCAAATGCGCGCGCCCGCCCCTCTAGGGGGCGCGCGCGGTAGGTATTTGATGCTCTGTGGTGAGTACCTACCTTAAAACCGGGCTACAATCTCAAAGAGCGATGTTTCAATATTCCTTTTTTTTTTTTATAAATAAATTTGCTATTTCACATACGCTCTTGCAGAGACGATCTAGCCAGTAGTTTAGGCCGTTTAGTTAACAGACAGAACACATTTTCTCCGTTGAAATTGCTAGGTATTTTATCACAGTCTGCTTTAATGAAAACATCCTACAGTCTACCATCCACAATCAGGGTAGGAATCAGTGCACCTGCCCGTCCGAACGTCGTCGTCGCTGTGCCTGTTCGATGCAGTATTATACAAAAAAATCCCAGTCCACGACAAAGAGCGGACTGTTGCTTCTGTCTACAATGGCAAGCGACCAGCCTGTGGGTTGTGGGATGCGGCATGCTAGGTCAACAAAACCAGCTTTCGTTAGGTCGCCATGAAGAGTTTTCATTAGGTCGACAAGTCGAGCTGTCGATAGTATCACAAGATAGGCGTGGAACGTGATACGTGACACAATATGTAGATTTTTTTAAATGTATTCACATAGAATATTATTAGCGCCAGCTATGCCAATACTTTCCCAACTGTTGCTTTCTTTTTTCTTCACTAGAACTTAAAAATAAAGGTTAACTAATTGGAGCTCAGATCGATTATTGGTTGTCTTACGACTCTTCGATCCAAGAGCATTGGTGAGCTGGTGTCGTAGACCTATGAAGTTATTTCAAAGTTTCAAACATATTACGTACACACATCACTTTTTTTAAAGCATTACCACAAAACTCCAAAACTCACAAACCTTTAGACACCTAAGTTTAGCCCTACGCAAACATTAAAAAATACTAATCAGGGAAACATGTAATGGGCCATACTTTAGGCATAAAAGATTCGTGTATCTACATTGTGAATGGCTGTATGCTTTCTATAACAAATAAATGAAATAATTTTTTAATTTAATTTTCTTCTCTTTGGAGAGGCCTGAACCTCTATATAAGTATTTTAATATGAACACACAAAAACTATCAATAGAGCAGTGAGAGCACACAAAACATAAACGTTAAACTGTTGTTGAATAAACCCTCCACCCCCGCGGAAAATTATATTCAAAATTTCGAACAGCGTGAACTCGCGGGTGGAGCGGTGACTTTTATTTAAATTGGGCTGGCCGCTAAGAAAAGATTCTAAATTTGGGTTTGGAATTACCACTGAGAAGAAGCTTTCTTTACGGTCATTTTCAGCGGTGTCTAAGCTAAGCATAACGCCCACGGGCCAAATTAAGTATGTTTTCGAAAAGTAGACACTCGCCGGAGGCGAAAACGAGAAGGGCCTCCAACCCTCACTTTTGAGTACCTACCTATCAAGCGTGTGACAAGACTTTTTTGAACGTCTCTTGTCTCGTCTTCCCCGAAGTCTCCGGTATGGCACCTACCTTCTCGGAGGTGATATTGGCTGGTCGGAGCATGCGCTTTGGCCCCTCCGACTCAGCCAACCATACCGGATTAAATAAAAAAAAACTGAAAATCTGTCTATTATTATTATTCTGTTTATGAACAAATGCCTGGGTAAACTCTGCTTCACACATCACAGGCCCAGGACTAGCGTGGAAGCAGAAATTGTAACAAAATGCATTGGTTACATGTTTTCACCTATTTATTCATGTTATTGTTATTATATTAGTGTTGTGTTTGTATATGTTCTTATTAATAAATGAATTTGAATTTGAATTTGGAATTTTGAACATAATAAGTAGTTATAAATATAAATCAGTCGATCCAAATACTGTCGACACTTGGTGCGCAAGGCGCGTAGCCGCGGGAGAAGTTAGTGCCGTCTGTCGTACGCGGCCGCAGTCGGTCGACGGACGCACGCGGCGACGCAGAGGGGGCGGCGACGGGGAGGGGACGTAGTTGGAAGGGGTAGGGGGCAGGGGTGAAGCTGGCCGAGGAGTGAGAGTACCACAAATCTGTGGAGAGTACCAACGGCAGGACAGACAAATCTCTCTCTAGCTAGCACCTGACCGCTGCATTGCCAGCAGTGCTCGGTTAATATCTGAGAAATGTTTTCACATTTTTTTCAGTAAGCATTGATAATTGATTATTGATTTTCTTGAAGCTTTTAAAAAGCTGAGAAGCAAGTTTAATTATATGAAGGAAGTTGAAATGAATGAAGTTGAAATTGAAGCTATCTAAATATACATTTAAACTTTAACCGCACGCTCTATCCCGACAATCGGGGTAAGCAGAGTAATCGGAGTTGTGCTGCAGATAATCTTGTACAGCACAACACCGACCATCACGTTTAGTAAATTATTCGGACAAGATAACTATCAAGCAGCAAGTAAGGCACGAAGACCCACCCGCTGCATGGCTCGGTGAAAGGACCATTCCAAGGTGCGAGGTGGCTATCCTATCGCCCTCTAGCACGGCATCTATTCCTTATCCCATAATCGCCTTTTACGAGATGCACGGAAGAGATGCAGTGAGGCTATTATTTTTAATTACCGGCCCCACACGATACAACTTTAATAATACCTACATAAAATTTTATTGTTTTACATATCAAACCTAACCTAAACAGCTATACCTAAATTTGTTCGCCCACTCAGTTTTGTGCCTATTCTCTTTTTTTTTTATTGCTTCCGAACTAGCCGGCTGTGCCCGAGGTCGAAGCTTCGGGCGCAGCCAATTTCACCCCCGAGGAGGTGCCAGTCCGGCTTGGAGGTGTACTAATGTCGCTGGGGAAAGGCTATTTACCCCCGATTTGAAGATCCGTGGATTGTAGGAGTGGGGAAAGAAATTCCCCGGAAGCCCGTCCCACACCTTTGCAGTGCGACACAAGAACGATTTAGAGAATCGTGCAGTTCGAAGTACTCTTCTGTCCACTACAAAGGGGTGTTCCGCGAGAATATGGCGGGTTCGGCGAAGTCGAACAGGAGGAGAAGGGATAAGGGAAGCAAAGTTCATCAGAGCAGCGGCCATAGTAGTAGTTACCGATAAAACAGGCTCAATGACCCAACGATAAGTCTGTGCTTTAGAGGTTGAAGGTCCTTTGTGAGTACAGAGTCACCAATGAGGCGAATGGCTCGTCGCTGAATAGAATCCAAGGCTGAAAGAAGGTACTCATGTAGTTACCATTATTTAGTTAGATAAAGCTAACTGGTGTCTGGTGTGAATTCCCCTCTGAATCTACTCATTAATATAACCTGTTGGGCACACAACACAATGCAAAAAGCACACGAAAATTCCCGTAAACAAAGTAACTGAAAACACAAACTCAACAAACCAGAGTGACGATGACGCTAGAGCAAACGACTCATTCGAGAGCGGTCTGTACACGGAAAGAAATTGCGAGGTACGAGTAGGCTTGCCAGGAGTCCGGGATTTCCGGGATTGTCCCGGGCTAGGCTCCAATGTTCCCTGTTCCGGGCGAAGGTCATTTTGTCAAGGGAAGAGTCCAGATGCCGATGAAGTGCTCAAATTAGCAATTTCCCTGTTTCATTAACCGACTTCATAAAAGGAGGAGGTTCTGTGTTCGGCTGTATGTATTTTTTTTATGTATGTTCAGCAATATCTTTCCCAATTGTGAACCGATTTCGATGATTCTTTTTGTGTTCGGTTCAGTCTAGCTCCAAGGTGGTCCCATTTTTTTTTGGTCAAGATCCGATTGGAAAGCGAGGTGCGAGTACATTAATAGCAAATAAAAATTACTAAAAAAACTGTGAAATAAAAAACTATTTAAAATATATAAAAACCGCCTTCAAAAATGTATGAAATAAAAAAATAAAAATCGAACCCTAGAGTTGAAGGCGGTGGTGCTAAAGCAAGCAAAAATAACCGACCGCCTTCAACTCTAGGGTTCGATTTTTATTTTTTTATTTTTTTAGTGAAGTGTTGCTTACTAAAGTTGTTCGCTTTAAAACAATCGCTAAGAGTTCGCCGTAAAAATTATAAGTTTTAACACAGAAAAATATTGATCTTTTCTTTCGTACATGCTGTATTCCGAAAATCTGGCTAAGCAGAGTAATCGGTGTTGTGCTGCAAGTACTCTTAAATTACAGCACAACACCGGCATCTTGTCTTTATCCCTTAGTCGCCTTTTAAGACATGCACGGGGAGAGATGCAGTGGCGCTTTTCTTTCTCCACCATAAATGTATTCACATAGAATATTATTAGCGCCAGCTATGCCAATACTGTCCCATCTGCAGTACTTCATAAATATGAAGGACTGCAATAGTAAATATGTCCCGGGAAGGCTAACATCATATCTGGCAAGCCTAGCTACGAGCGACGCGACGTGTCTGCTTCAACAAATTAAAACGAAATCCCGGAGGCGCTATTTTAACGTGTCGTGTCGCGATGAAAGTGAGGAGATCAACGGCCGGCAGAAACTACAGCCTTTTACAAAATATGTACCGTGTCGTATGTCAGCCTCCTAGAACGATAGAAAAGGTATGGACGCCGGACTGTCAAATGCGTGTGTGAGAACTAGCGTCGCCGAGTTGCGGGGAGCGGAGTGTACACGGTAAAAAAGGATTGCTCAAATTAAGAAAAAATATTTTCTTGGGTCTGTTGTCTAAATTCAAAACAATTTCATTTTATCTCTAGAATATTAACTTAAATTATGATTTTCTGTAGCCTTCATTTTAGACTACGATTTTGTCACTACATTATCTTCAATTAAAAAAACTACTTTTAATCTAAGAAAGGTATTACTTTTATTTAAAACTAAGTAATTTTATCCATTTAAAGTCCAATATAGTCTTGAAGCATCGTCATAGCATTTTTGCTACAACACAATCATACTCTTAGAAAAAAATACAAATAAAACTCTTACTTTGAGTTAGGAATCTTAATACAAAAAATAAAATTTTGAATTAAAAATATATAAGCTATCCAGTGAAAGCAATGCTCTCCTTGTATGTTGCCCATCACTTCAAGGCAATTCAAATACATTACTTCAATCAAGCGTGTTTTAGTCTGGTTTAACATATTTTTATAATCTTAGATCAAAATTGTCAACGTGTTCAGGACAACAACAACAACTTCAATGTCCAATGTCCCTGCAACTTAATTATTTTTTTAATTGTTTTAACTCGAGAGTGAGAATATTATTTAAAGAACATTTTTTTTTAAACTTTTCATTCGGTACCTATCTTCATTCAAGTTAGCCATGCTTACCTACAAAATAATATATTTTTATTGTTTTAAATGGAGCATGATTGTTTTGCTTAAAAAATTATTCGGCAAACTCAACTACTAATAATTTTACAGCAGAATCATCATCATGTTGAATCCATCCATTGTTCTCGATAGCGTGCGCCGCGCCGTGCGCCACCATTTACGATCTTGTCATCCACCCATTCCCGGCCATATAAAAGATATAAGTATAACATCATAATTTGGAATAAATAATGTTACATGAAGGAAAGATTTTTTTTAATAAATTTACATTATCCATACTTAATGTAAATATGTTTCTTTGTCATTTTAAGAGCCAAGGATTTTGTATTATGACAATAATGTATTTTTAAAACGATGCAATTCGGTAACTTATTTCAAGTTAGCAGTACTCATTTCAAAATACTAAATATTTTCATTGTTTTAAACGAAGCACGAGTGTTTTGATTTAACAAAAAGTCTTTCTCCGTGTTTTTGCATGATATAACGACTATTCAGCAAACCCAACTACTTCATTGCATAGAATCATCATCATCAGGCTGAGAACATCCAGTGCTGTATGTAAGCCTCTCTCGGGGTGCGCCACCCACCCACCACACACGATCTTCTCGTCATCCATCCAATCCCGGCCATATATAAAACATCCGGAAGTTTCCAAACATCCCAATTCAGTATCTCATTTCAAGCGGACTATGCTTAATGTAATTTTAGAATTTTGTTAAATCAAGACCAAAAATTTTATTTTAAGATAACCACGTATTTTAAAATAATGTAATTCCGTATCTTCATTGAAATTCGCTATGCTTATTGTAAAAAAATAAAAAAATAATTAGTTTTAAACGAAAAACGATTGTCTTGTTTTGAGAAAATTATTTTCTCATTTTAAGATAACCACGTATTTTTAAATGATGTAATTCCGTATCTTCATTGAAATTCGCTATGATTATTGTAAAAAAATAAAAAAATAATTAGTTTTAAACGGAACACGATTGTCTTGTTTTGAGAAAATTATTTTCTCCTTGTATAACGGCTTAACCGTGGCTTAACCAATCATAGCCAAGCCCTATATCGAAAAAATGCGTAAGTCTAAAAATTTACATTCCTATATAGAAATTAATGCGAACGCCATATGAATTTCTGTAATTTTAGAAATCATTATTTCAGATGTAGTAGCATTGCTTGCTTTCCATCTTCCCACACTTGCTTTCATGTTTGAATCAGTCGTGCGTGCGTGGTAGAGGAATGGACGGATGCGATGTATCCCTATAGTGGCCGGCCGGCACGGATCTTAACCCCTCTGCAGTTCGTACGTTGCGCGCGAGTAGTTCTGCGCAGTAGCAAAAAATAGGTCAGTTTGGCGGTGAGATACGAGGTGCGGGCCGAAGGGAAGAGTTCAACTTCTGCGTCGGTCATTAACATTATACTACTCACAATTCCGCCTTTTCTTATAAGTTTACTATCAATATTATAACCTATAGTGAATATTGAAAAATCGAAAGAATTGTGTTGAAAAAGATATTGTATAAAGTGCGAAAACCCCGGTGTAGTTTTAAGCCAGTGTATAGATTTCACTTCGGTCTGTGTAGTGTGCGTTTGCCTTTTTCAACCGGGCACGGCCCGCTCACGTCGAAAAGCTACGTCTTGAAGTTACTAAAGGTAAAAATAGTTATTCATAGTATAGATTTTATTGTATCACATCACTAATACATTAAACATGGCAACATTATTTTGCAAAGTGACATTAGCTTCTGTCAGTTTACTTCATCTGATTAAAAGTAGGATTCCTTCATCGCAGGAGAGTTTTGACGCAAAGGACAAACTGTACTATGGGAGTTTTCAACGAAACTTAACAAAAACGACATGCGCCGCCTCAAGATTAGGTTAAGTTAGGTTAGGTTAGGTTAGGTTAGGTTAGGTTAGGTTAGGTTAGGTTAGGTTGAAATGAAATGAAATGAAATGATTTATTTCGTCACACATAACAACACAAATAATTACAAATACAAATAAACATATAACATGTGACGAAAAGGGAGCCCACTCAGCTGACTCACTATCCGAGATAGCGAAGCTGATTTTCAGGGGCTCCCCAGGTTAGGTATTTGACCGTGGGGTCATCTGAAGAAGAGTCCACGAATTTTATTCGGTGAGAAAAGAAATACCAACCATTCGTAAACTTCTGGATGTACTAGAAAAACAAGGGAAAACACAAAATAACTGCTTGGAGAGCCAGATATTCGCAAGAAAAAACCATCCAAAACAATATGCCTATTGATCACGACTATCATAATACGTGTACAACTGAAATCACAGCGAAATCAAGTGATCATACTTATTGTAAACCAGGATTTGAATAAAAACAATTAGTTTTGAGTACCTACATACTCATTTTTCACATTGAAATTGCATCCTCTACTTATTTCGTTAACGTTTCGTGGACGTCTTGTGGCTGATAATAATTGTAGCAAAATAGCTATTCTAAAATATTCAACCACATATGACGTAAAATATCTTCACTTAGGGCCCGGCCACATCACCACGGCGCGGCGCCGTCACCGCCCTGGCGCGGTGCGACGGCGACGCCGCGCCGTGACAACACCGTAGTAGGTAGTACCTAGTAAAGTTCCGGTGCAATCGTGAATGCCGCCGTTTTATTTGATGTTACACTCTCGAACCGTTCCTCTACTAAGAATATCAATAAATCAGTATCAATATTGTTTGCACAAAGCAACATACGAACTGAACTGTTCAAGAATGAAACATCAAATAAAATGGGTACATTCACAAACCTGGCAACAATGAAACGACGGCAGCGCACCACTTTCACAGATAACTTGGTCGGTCTGTAATTTCGTTCCTTTAAAGAGCAATGGCGAGCTATAGTTGGCATTATTTGGCATCGTCTAGAAATAAAAAAATGTGATTAGGTTCTGTTAAAGCCTCTTAAAATTGGTGTATATTTTTTTTGCCGGACGAAGTCACAAAAACAAATTATTAAGGTTTCCATTTTTAGGTTATGTTTGACTGGGTCTCTTATTCTGTCCAGTCTATTCTCGATACCTTGCTATGTAGGTACTTACTTAGTAATAAGTAATTAGGTAAATTATTTATTTTTGCCGCGTTCTCTCGTGGTCATATTAGTTGCTTGCTTCTGGTTGCTAGTCAACTCGCATCTCAGCGCAGCGGTGGTAAGATATCTGGATCTACATCTGTGATACTCTAAGGTGCACTGGATCTACATCTGTGATGCTCTAAGGTGCAACAGTATATCTAAATAAATAATCTTTGTTTGAGTAATAGGTCACATTCATTTAGAAGTCAATAAAGCTTCTTATAGTAATAATATTTTTTACGTGGCTTTTATAAATCAAAGCAATTATTGCAATTATTAAGACAATTAAGACAATTATTCCAAGCAGATTTACTAATATCGTGTTTATGACGCTAACAAACAAAGTCAAATTTTATTTCGCCATTGCTCTCCCGAAATTTTATTAGTTCCATGACTTAGCCCTTTTCTCTCCGCACGCAGGAACGCGTTCGCTCGCCCCCCCCCCCCCCCCCCCCCCCCTCAACACACTCGCCTCATCGCCTGACGAGTGACGCCTCGCTCTTTCTGTCTGTGGTTCGTCATCGTGGGTGCGCGTGCGAGCGTTATTCAATAATTAATTGCGTCATCGGTTATTTCTGCTGTTTTACGGACACTGAATGAACGTGAATGAACGTGAAACGATGAGCGAATTCCTAACGACCCTACCTCAACTACTGCTGGAATGTGCCGCCCGACATCATCCAAAACTTCATAAGTAAGTACCTACCTACCTAACTTTCTAAGTCATTCTAACTGACTTTCCTCTGTAATGGATAGTTCGTAGCTAACTACATAGGTGTGTTATTTATTTGTGTATTTCTTGTTCTCCGCGCCTAAGCCCGCTCCAATGCAGGCCTTTTGCGCGTCCTACGGCCTTAGTCCAACCAGGAGGCGGCACACTCTCTTTGGGTCTTGGCACGCCTCTCGAAGTGTAGTAGGGCCTCCCAGCTCCTTCGCCCTTATGTCTGCCAACTCCTCGCACTCCAGCAGCACGTGGGTGGGTGCTTCGTCCGCCTGCAGGCATGCTCTGCACAGTGGACTTTCCGTTACTCCAATTACATAGAGGTGCCTGTTAAGTGTACAGTGACCAGTAAGCATACCTATCACGACACGTAGTTTTGATCTATGGACACGGAGCAGCGTCTTGGCGAGACGGAGGTCCGGCTTCGCCATCGCCTCCCTCGCCTGTCTGCAGTCGCTGCCCGCTGCCCATCTTTCTATGTATAGTTTATACGTACGTTTGTGTATCCAACTTTGGTTGTGTGGTAGTAGTACTAGAGGTTCGGGTCCTTCGGGGTTTTTTTTTAAATTTTTTTTTATGGAAACATAAAAAAAAAAACCTATCACATAAGACATCATTTTCATGGTACCTCATGCCAAACTTTGTTACGCTTAGTGCATCGGTCAGTGCAGCACGCACTGCAAACTTGGAGTGATAGGTAAACAACTAACATCAGACACTAGGAACTAATCTTGAGTTTTGCGATTTCATTTTTTGTTATACATTCTAATGAATAAATTATCTTGAATTTCAGACAAGAAAATACCAACACAAGTAGCACTGCTTGCAGTTCTAGTTCCTCCGAAAGGACGCACGGGAAAGCGCTGGAAATACTCAACTGCGGAGTCCATAGAAGGCCTGATGAACCTCCTGCTCCCGCCGTTCGCCGCAATCCCCGCTACCCAGTTCGGTACCGATAGCAACGCCGCCCTTGCAAATAGCTAATTTCAAAAGCTTATTCTTTTATTCACCCTACTGATAGGTATTCGTGAAGCCGTATAAAGTCAAGCCACCGGCAAACTTGAAGCAGACAGGTTATATGTGTATCATATACTGATCACGTTCCCATACCTTTTTTTTACAATTTAAAAAACCTACTCCTCAAATTTAATACGTAAAGTGCGCGTATTTCACCTTAATAAGTATTTTTTTTATATCGTAAAAAAAATTGGTATGGGAACGTGATCAGTATCTGATACACATACACCCCTTAGCGTATCGTTACCTACTATTGAAAGATCCTATATATAGGCTACAGTAGGGTTTATGAATATAGAAATTTTATAATAAATGTTTTTTGTAAAACAGTAATTGGGCAAGAGATTGTCTCGTTTAAAATTTTTAAGGAAATTTTAAAGCTATCAACGTCTGAATTCCACATTTACTAATTTAATTTCTGCATTGTACCAGGTATAGTTACTACCTATATCTAAGTTCTTAATAGTTATAGATTGTAGTTTTTCGTTTATTTTTGACAGAATATTCTATTTGTTAATAAGTAATTATTTTTCGTTCAATGTCACTAGAGGCTAAAATTTTTTCCACTGAAAATGTTTGTTTTACCGATTTTATTTAAAATTGTGTGAGCGAATACAAAATGCTGTCCAATTTTGAAACACAATTAATTTATAATATATTTTTTTAATTTAATGGCATTAACTTTTTTAATTTAATGGCATTAACGCCTAAACTTGTTTCCGAAGAAAAATAAGATATTGTTTTCCAATTTGGACTAAAATTATTATTCCAGTGAATGTGTGTCACTTTGATATTACCTTATAATACATAAATACAACTGAAAGAATATGGGAAATATTGCGTCCAAATTTGAGCCCCAATTTTTTTTTTAATTAATACCATACTTTTCTTCTTTTATTAGTGCCGAAAATTGCTTCCATATAAAATAAGAATTGGTTGTTCATATTCTATTTGGACTAAAATAATTTTTTGCAGGGAGTGTGTCGATTCGTATATTAGTTGTAGTAGGTAGATAGTAGATTTTAGTTTATGTATGAGAGGATATTTCATTAAGTATGTACCTATAATAAATTACAACTGAAAGGATAAGAGAAAATGTCTGCAAAATTTTAGAGCTTTGTGCTAGACCCGATCGAAAACTTTCGCTATATCCAAGCCGATAGCCGATGCCTTCACCGTGATTTTCGAGCGCATCACCCATCCCATGACAGTCATGAACCAAGAGGTCTCCAGCTGACCGTTTTGGGCGAAAGCCGTATTGGCGGTCGTTGAGAAGATCGCTCTCCTCCAGGGGCATTGAAAACTATGTTGAATTCCGTGTACATATTCGATGTGAAAAATGTATTTCTTGTAATTAAGAAAATCTTTACCGCACTTCATGTTTATGAAGATGAAGTTAGATTACTTATAGTGAAAGAATGTCAAGTAGGTATGGAGCAACGTCATCATACTCTGTCTTGATATTGTAGACACACCGTTGTACAACCAGGTATAGGTGATTGCTCATACACGGATATTTAGCATTTAGTACGTGGTAGGAGAGCTTGTTCCTCCTCGCTCGACAAATGTACATACATTCTTTATATTATAAAATGTGCTTAGAATATAGAATATAACAATTTTATATTGTCTTATTTATAATGTACATCTACCTAAAAGTGACCAAAGTACCTAATAAACAGTTTAAAAATTATTGATTTTTATTTTTATCCTTTGTCTTTAGTTACCTACATAAGTTGAATTTAATATGTACACCTACTTTCGAATTTAAAATAAGTGTTCTTGGCAGCCACAGCCAGTTCAGGAAAAAAGAAATTTAAATATTTAATAAATTAATGATACATTAATTAAAGCGATATCGGTGACAAAATTTATTTACTGTAATTTACAGTAAATAAATTTTGTCACCGATATCGCTTTAATTAATTTATCATTAATTTATTAAATATTTAAATTTCTTTTTTCCTGAACTGGCTATGGCTGCCAAGAATATTTCTTTTTATTTTGAAAGCATACATTTCTTGAATTAAAATAGAAAATGAGTTATATCAAGAGAATAAATAATCTTATTCTGAATCACTTACTCTCTTACATCAAAAAGTAATTTTAGTCTATTCTAGAAGTGAAAAACTCCATTCAAAATTATGGTTTAATAAAAACAAAACAAATTATTTTATTATAATAATACCATTTACTCTGTATAACACTGAATATATTCAGTTGAAATACAATTAATTTTATTTCAAAATTAAAAAAATTTCATTGAAGAAATCAATTCATTAAAACAAAATATAAACTTTTTATTTTTAAATTGGCAAAGTTTTAATTCAAGTTTTAAATTAATTGCCTGAAGAAAATCTTTGTGTCACTTTAGCAATACATTTTCTTAGAATAAGAAATTTAATGTTTGCTTTAAGTTGACGAACGTCCACATTGAAGAACAGATAATCTTATTCCAAGTAAATGTAGCATTATAATGATAATAACATATACTCTATACAACACTGAATATCTTCAGTTGAAATACAGTAAATTTTATTTCAAATTCATAATATATGTATTGGAAGAAATCAGTTCATTAAAACAATATATCAAATGTTTATTTTGAAGTTCACAAAGTTTTAATGCAGGATTCAATATATTTCACTTTAATATTATATTTTCTTAGAATAAGAAGTGTAGTGTTTACTTTCAAGTTAACGAACTTTTAAATTGAATAGGTCATTATTAGATGGATTCCAGTAGAAAATTGCATTGAGATTATAATATTCTTATATTTACACGGTGCTAATTTCAATGGTAGAGAAGCTTGATCTCTCAAAGAAAGAATATAATTACTTGTAGTAATGCAAGAATTTCAAGAATATAATTATTTAATTTTAAGTAAATGATTGTTTTCCGAGTATTGAAATCGCGCATTCACTTAGACCAATGCAATTTGCTTTATTTCGAGCAATCCTTTTTTTCCGTGTACTTACCGATGATAAGATATTCCACTATTGTGCACACTAAACTTGGCTGTAGTGTTTTTACACGTAAACACAGATCATACCGGCATTTTAAACAGGTTTTTGCGAACGCGGCCGATGACAGACTGACGGGCCAGCGCGCGACCGTCCAATGAAACAAGTATGCTTTTACTTATATCCTGTTACGCTGGTGAGGATAGGGTTCGGGGTCCATACCTTTTTTTATCGTTCTAGTCAGCCTCGGTAGCTCAGTGGTGCGATCGGTTGACTGTTTATTCAGCATCCCTGGGCGCGGTCAGTACTTGAATGGGTGACCGCTCGACCGTTGGAGGCCGACCGTGGTTCGGATTCCACGTAAAACTGTATTAGGTCCCTTCCCTTCTTACCTTACTTGGTGGTATGGTTTAACTCGCCCGGGTTGGTACCACCACCGCACCGAACGAAACGACGTCGGCCAAAACGGCTATGTAAATAGTTCCTGTTTTCCGTCCAGTTCAGTGTAGCCGGCACGACCGAAGGGAAGCACTGACATGGCACCTAGCTCACCAAGGAATTATGGGATGACATCGCGGATGTTGTATGATGATGTAGCCAACTGTGTCAGATTCAGATTCAGATTCAGATATTTATTTCGCCATAAAGAACACACAACAATAACAATATTACATTGAGACTTAAGCATATTCAGTATGGTTCGTCATAGTTTTTGTTATATCCCGTTCAGCAATGCCATCTATAAGGAAGAATCGGACAAGAAACCTTACAGAGCTTTTTTTAAAAAATGCTTAAATATAACTTACATGCTAATTTTTATTTATGTTAACTATAACATACTATATCTAATAAAAAATAAAAATAATAAGTAAAAAAATTATCTCTAAAAAAGAGAATAAAGTACAAAGAACATAGGGTTCAGTCAAATTTATACATATAAAAAGATTCATTTGAATCGTCCAAGTCAGCATGATTGTTTATTTACAATATGAAAAAAAATCATTAAATTTATAGAAGTCAGTTTCCATAAAAAAAATTACCGCACCAAATACACCGCCCACGCCATACGCCCACTGATTTATACTCACATACTATTAAAACATTTACCTAACTGAATGTATGAAAAAATTGCATAGCATACATAATATTATGCTTATGACTATTGAGACTATTAAGAACTACTAGGTTCAGAAAACTTTGCTCAAACCCGACAATGCCGCAAGCGGAGCTGCGGCTAAAAGTAGGGAAATGAAATCCAGAAAACTCTTCCAGTAGGTACTTTTTCGAAGCACTGTACTATCATGACCGTGGTGAAACCGTATTTATCTTCACTCTCTCGCTGCGCTAGTTTTAATTTAAAATCCACATTTTTTACAACACATGTGTTCATTACTCAGTACGAACAGACGACGCAGGAAAACTGTAACATTTTGTTAATTTCGTTTCTCGTACACAAAATAAACTTAATTCATATACAGGGTGTTTCAGGATAGGGTTTCGTAAGTTCAGGGTTCGAAAGGGGTCCATATTTGAAGACGAAAAGCTCTGAAACGTTTTCCCAAATTCAGTCATTTTATAGTATTTTTTGGTGAAAATCGTTTCATCGAGCTTTGGTGGACGGTCAACGTCCACCTTTATTAAATAAACATAAAATGACTAATTTACATGCTTAACTAGTAGAATGTAACTTCATGTAGGTAAATTCCAAACACTTAAACTTGAATGGCATTAAAAGATAAAGGGGACTGGCTAGGTCATTGCACTCCGAGGACATTAAACTCTTACTCTTTTTCTTTTTAATCTCTTTGTTGCACTCCCAGACCTATACAGCACTGTTGCCAAATCTCACTGTCCATCGAGTTTTTATTACAATTTTAAATTTTTGTAGGAAAAAAAAATACGGAATTTCGATTTGAGTGATAAGGATTTTTCTCTTCTAATAATGAGTACTTTCTATTCCTGAAGTTTCTCAAGCCTATCCTGAAACAACCTGTATAATGTATGCGCAAGCAGAGCAATTTGTGGCGGAAGCATTCATTGAGTCGAGACAGCTTTGAAAATAGCGGTCACGTTCAGTCCAGCTCAGCCGGTAAACAGAGGCCCTGTCCGTCCTTGTCACTTAAATCTCCAAACGTGGCCTAAAAAAATCGGTCACATGGTATGGATACGTTCCCTTATGTTCTCCTTGTACTGAAATCGGTAGGTACTTCATTCAAACTTTTTTTTTTATGGAAACTGACACGGTTGGCTACATCACCCACAACATCCGTGATGTCAGCCCATAACCAGCAGGTCTATTCTTGTAAATTCTGATAGCGGACTCAGCGCTGATGTGGCGCTGAGAGCCACTTTAGAAAGTGGCTCTCAGCGCCACATCAGCGCTGAGTCCGCTGTCAGAATTTACAAGAATAGACCTGCAGGCCTCACGCACTCTATGTACTTGCGCGTGCTAACTACCTACCGCCCGACGGGCCGCCGCCGCCGCCGGCGGTCTATTTAAGTTGAAATTCGTCTGCCGCGCGAAGTATTTTGGCACACAGCGATTGGCGACGTGAAGCAGTAGGCTATTAAAGCCCGAAAGTAGGAACATTTTCTATGGAGTGATTTATCTGTTACGAAGTAACTATTAACTGTGCCATAACACTGGGTGAACTAGGTGCCATGTCAGTTCTTCCCTTCGATCTATATAACCATATAAGGTATTTCAATAGTAGGCATCGCTACTCTAAGGAGTGTATGTGTATCAGATACTGATCACGTTCCCATACCAATTTTTTTACGATATAAAAAACCTACTTATTAAGGCATTTCACGTATTAAATTTGAGGAGTCAGAAGGTTTTTTATATCGCAAAAAAAATGGTATGGGAACGTGATCAGTATCTGATACACATGGTGTATGTAAAGCATAAAGTAACCTACTAATGAAAGACCTTGTATTATAGTAAACAGCCTACTTAAACATTTCAACGGCACAAAAGTGTCGCGATGCTCACACAAAATTCGTCCCCGCGAGGAATCAGAGCGCACAAGTATAACAGCGTTCAAGGATGGCTTGACAACAGGCAATAAGATGTCGGGAGGTTTCTCGAACACGAGGACGCGACGACTTTTAATCTCGCTCTTCGCTCGCGACACTGCCGCCACCTACTGCTGTGAGCTCAGTGAGACGAAACAGCCCAATAGGTCGACGGCCGATGTGTTGCTACTCGTTACTCTGTGCTGTAAAGTGGCCGCTGGATCAGTCGATCTTTTTGACGTGAATACGTCAAAAAGAAAATTTGCGTCCATAGTGGGAGCCAATCCAGAAAACTGATGATAACAAAATCGGGGGTTGGTGTTTTGTGTTGCAGCTTCATATCTATCATCTACATCCAAAATTTAATTACACCACTCGATAGCTAAAGGATTAAAGAATTCTTTACGTAGTACGCTCTAGGAAAATATTACCCGTTACGTACACGTATTCACGTAAAACACACGGCGTGTCCACGACACAGCCACACCCTGATTTTATTTTTTTGCCTATTTTATTACTAAGCCTATTCCGTCTGTCTGTCTGTCCGTCTATCTTACTGCTGTTATCTTTGGAACACGGTTGTCTACCTGCATCACCTACAACATCCGTGATTTCAGCCCATAACACCTTGGTGAACTAGGTGTGATGTCAGTGCTTACGTTTCGTTGTGCCGGCTACACAGAACTGGACTTTGACCAACCTTTCATTTGGTGCTGTTGAACCAACCCGGGCAGGTTAATCCATCTAATAATGTAATAATGTAATGTAGGTTTCTCCTCCTGTTTTCTCCATTGAGTTAAATGGAGTAGACACTATCAAAGGGATACACTGACATGGCACCTAGCTACCACTAAAACTTTGTGTAATGGGCCTATCACCAGGCCTCACCTCACACACTCTATGTACTTGCGCGCGCTAACTACCTACCGCTCGGCGGGCCGCCGCGGCCGCCGCCGCCGGGGCGGCGGTCTAATTCAGTGAAAATTCGTCAGCCGCGCGAAGCATACCTACATGCGCGGCCACGCAACTGCACGCAGCTGCAAAGCAATAAGTGATCTTTTAGGTACATTTTCGCACGCAGCGACGTGAAACAGTAGGCTATTAAAGCCGAAGGTATGGAACTTTTTCTATGGAGTGATTTATCTGTTACGAAGTAACTATTATGTAATCTGTGCCATCGCGGACAGATATAGCGATCCCTTGTCTGAGGTGAGTTTCAGAATAGTTTCCAATTTACTGTGAATATCCTAAAATTACCACATTTAAGACAAACGAATAATTTTCTTTTAATAGATAGATGCAAAGCAAAAAATTAAAAGAGCAACTAGATACCAACCCGGGCGGGTTAAACCCTGCCACCTAGTAATATAAGAAGGGAGTCTTATCCCTTAGTCGCGTTTTACGACATACACAGGGAGAGATGCAGTGGGGCTATTCTTTTAAAGTACCGGCCCTACACGGTACAAATGTGAATATGTAACATAACTTAACTTGAACTGTACTAACACATATCGATCTAAAGTATGAATCCCGCCCCTTGTCTTCCGGCTCGCCCGAGCCACAAGGCTTCAGCTTCGATGTTCACGTTCCGCGGTACGCTTCGCCGGTTTTAGTGCACTTTCTGCTTTTAATGCACCGCAACATCACTGCTATTGCATTCTCAAATGCGTCCGTAAATGCCGTTCAAGAAGACGACTAGTGAAAATATTATTTGTTGTTCACGTGCGCGGTTAGTTCGATACGGTGAAATAATATAGTCCTAAGTAACTAATGGAACGCAGAATATTACCTTTATCTATACAAGATCTGCTGAAAGAGGTCGAGAGATGAATTCAACTGGGTTGGGCTGCCTTCGGAAAGTTATGCATTACTTACTGCCGGGAACTGTACACGTAATTACAGTAACCCGAAGTAACTAAAGAACATCGAGCTTTAGAAAGAGACAATCGGGGTTTTTTTTTTATACTAAGCGCGACCTGTGGCGCCGAGCCACCCATAAGGAGTCTAACGACGCCCATGGACATTCGGCCGCACGCGGGGGTTGCGAATGCGAATGTTCCAGAGTTCATCGGTTCTGTGGAGGAAAGATCTGCAGAACCGATTGGTACGCATCCTTGGTAAGTCCAGCGTATAGGGATGCAATCCCTGCCCAATACGCGTTGTACGGAGGTGGAAAGGGGACGGCGGAATCGTCTTAAACAGCTCCTCCGAGCACTCCCCATGGAATAAGCGATAGAACACACTTAGGGCGCCGACATCCCTAAGAAGTTGCAGCGTGGTTCTAGATCACGGGACACGTCGCGACGTCGGGGTCGTCCACCCACTAGTCGCACGGCTCGACGCTGAATCGAGTCCAAAGGCGCAAGCTGGTATTTGGCAGAGCCATCCCACAAGTGCGAGCAGTACTCCAAGCAGGACCTAATCTGCGATTTAATATAAAAGCAGCCTTTAGCCCGGCGGCGTGAAGTACCGTCGCTCCTTATTGAGTATCCCTAGCTTTGTAAAGCGACATCGCTCTCGCACCAACTCGCACGTCTCTGTGCGACAAGGACGACGCTCTACCAGCGGATTGTCTCTTTCTAAAGCTCGATGTTCATTATTTACTGCCGGCTACTGTACGTACAGTAGATACGGGTACAGTACGAAATTCACGCGAGCGAAGCGGCAGACAAGTTAGAATAGCAAGTTTCCGCTACCTATGTAGGTAGGCACTAACCACACGTCCCGCATCGAATTTCGGTAAGTTTTCGTGGAAATGCGTCGCAAATATCAAGCGATCCCTTCTCACTCCTCACGCACAGAACAATAAAGTTGGCCCGCGGATATTAGCTATTATTGGTTTTCGTGGGACATCGGTTCCGTTGATATGGAGTGGGTTTGGATAAGTACATATCTTTTGCGAACTTTATATTACATGACCTAACTTCTTATCTTTATCTTAACACAATTAGTGTCTCCTATATTTATATTCATTCTTACGTAGTATTACTCATATAAAATAATGTAATTATATTTTTTTAGATTTTCATAAATACTTACCTATATTTTCCTTCCTTATCCTTATCCTTACCTATAATAAAATCCAACGTCTGCTTTCTGTCTTTCTGAGTGTCTGTCTGTCCGCTTATAACTCGAGAACCACTGAACCGATTTTAATAAAACAAAATTCTACGGATAGCTTGATTCTTCCCATCAACTATAGGCTACTTACTATCACGCTAAATGGCTTATGAGGTTAGCAGTGTAGTGAAATATGAGAGCGGGCGGAGCCGCGGGCACAGCTTGTTATAATATAAAACATTGTCACATCTTGTCTTTGCTACTAGCTACATTCCTTATTTACGTATTTCATACACCTAAAGGTTGGCTGTAATAAATCTTCTTAAGGGATAAGTCCGTCTTTGCACGGCACCTCATGTGCATTATTATTTTAATGTACATTCATTATTTTATTTTTGTGAAATATTTGTTAGGCAATCAATAATTTTCTATCTATCTATTTATACCCTCTAGTCTCGCCCAAAACTCGCTGTACCCCGATTTTCTCGATGTTTTTTCTATGGAGCAGTTATTGCTGTTCCAACATAATAAATAAATCATAAAAAGAATAATAGCCCAACCTCGATAGCTCAGTGGTGCAGACAGTCAACTGTCGCTATTGAATGTTAAGCAACGCTGGGTGCGGTCAGTACTTGGATGGGTGACCGCTGACCGTTGGAGGCTGACCGAGGTTCGGATTCCTCGTAAAACTGTAGGTCCCTTCCCTCCTAATATTACTTGGTGGTAGGGTTTAACCCGCCCGGGTTGGTACCACCGCACTAAATGAAACGTCGGTTAAAACGGCTATGTAAATAGTTTGTGTTTTCCGACCAGTTCAGTGTAACCGGCACGATCAAAGGGGGAAGCACTGACATGGCACCTAGTTCACCCGGTGCTATGGGCTGACATCACGGACGTTGTAGGTGATGTAGCCAACCGTTTCAGTTGCCATAAAAAAAAAACCCCACTGTATCTCTCCCCGTGCATGTCGTAAAAGACGACTAAGGGATAAGGACAAGATGCCGCGCTAAAGGGCGACAGGATAGCCACCTCCCACCTTGGCACGGTCCTTCCATCGAGTCATGCAGCAGGTGGGTCTTGATGTCTCTGCTTTATAGTATCTTTAAGAAGCACTGACATTGCACCTAGTCCACCAAGTTGCCATGGGCTGACATCACGGATGTAGTAGGTGATGTAGCCAACCGTGTCAGTTTCCATAAAAAAACGAATTTTGACGTTTTATTCGCTTTACACAATATGTAATTATTTAGATTTATGAAAATAACCAAAATATGTCTTATATTATTTAACATAACGGTAATTTTTCAAAATTTTATTTTTCTTGAACAATACACCGAAATATTTGAATGGATTTTAATTTTGAATTTGCCTTATCTATTGGTTTCGTCTCAAAATATTGCCCACCCTACCTAACTCGATGACTGGTTTTGCATAGTAGGTACGTATGTAGCTTCACAAACCAATCTGTTCTACGTAGAGATTATTTATCAACCTAAACCCCCCGTCTCGGCCCATACAATAAGTAGCTAATAGGTAACAGATATGGAGGCGGCTCGGAATCAGCCTGAGAGGCGCGACGGCGGGCCCGAGCCAAAGTATCGTGTTACTTGATTGGCCTGGCCTTTTGTTCCGGTCAGTCGATAGCCTGACGCCTCCAGCGGGAAATCGGCTGACACGAGACTCGCTGTCACATGGACGGATGCTCGAAGTGGGCTAACTATAGATAAAGGAAGTGTAGCACAGGGGTTCTCAACCATTTTAAGGGTTCCTTAGCCAGGAAAGAAGCAAGAAGCACAGCTAGGTACATTGTCAGCCTCGATAGCTCAGTGGTGCAGTCGACTGTTGCTATTGATTGTTAAGCAACGATGGGCGCGGTCAGTACTTGGATGGGTGACCGACCGCTCGACCGTTGGAGGCCGACCGTTGTTCGGATTCCACGTTAAACTGTAGTCCCTTCTTACCTTACTAGGTGGTGGGGTTTATCCCGCCCGGGTTGGTACCACCGCACTGAGCGAAACATCGGTCGATAAACAGCTATGTAAATAGTTCGTGTTTTCCGTCCAGTTCAGTGTAGCCGAAATGAAATGAAGGGAAACACTGACATGGCGCCTAGTTCACCCGGTGTTATGGGCTGACACCACGGATGTTGTAGGTGATGTAGCCAACGTGTCAGTTTCCATAAAAAAAAATATTGTATGTAACTTGACATGGTAGGCTACATTGTCTACATCCCATCACATCTTGTGAACTAGATGCCATGTCATAAGTGTTTCCCTTTGATCGTGCCGACTATACTGAACTGGGCTGAAAATAACGACCTTTTTTTTATACCAAGTGCGACATGTGGCGCCGAGTCACCCAATAGGGTATCTAGCGACGCCCATGGACATTCGGTCGCATGCGGGGGTTGCGAATTCCATGCCGGCCTGGCAGATGCCCATTCATGCCTCTCTTGAAGGACCCGAGACTGTACTTGGGGGGGACATACGTGTGCAGGGAGATACGACTTCATTCATTGAGGTGGTATCAATCCGGGCGGGTTAAGCCTTACCACCCAGTAAACCTTGTACCGTGTGGGGCCGGTACTTTAAAAGAATAGCCCCACTGCATCTCTCCCCGTGTATGTCGTAAAAGGCGACTAAGGGATATGACTCCCTTCTTATATTACTAGGTGGTAGGGTTTAACCCGCCCGGGTTGGTACCACCGCACTGAATGAAAGGTCGGTCGAAACGGCTATGTAAATAGTTTGTGTTTTCCGTCCAGTTCAGTGTAGGCGGCACGACCGAAGGGAAGCACTGACGTGGCACCAAGTTCACCCGGTGTTATGGGCTGACATCACGGATGTTGTAGGTGATGGTAGCCAACCGTGTCAGTTTCCATAAAAAAAAAAAAAAAAAATTAAAAAAAAAATAAATAAAAAAAAAACCAAGAGAACCTCATATGTATGAAAATATTGAGCGTGTGAAACCCGTGTAAGGGCTACATACATAAATAAGTTTGTGAAAGGCTCAGTACCATTTCTTTTGTTGTTCTTATTGGGATTTTGAGAACTCATCGTTTCTCAAAATTGTTCATTTGTCTTAGGTACCGCTAGGGTGTGGAACTGTCTTCCGGCGAGCGTTTCCCGAATTCTTCAACCTGGGTGTCTACAAACGTCGTCTTAACAGGCTAGGAGGCCGTCCATATATAACACAAGCTGTGCCCGCGGCTCCGCCCGCTCTCATATTTCACTTCACTGCTAACCTCATAAGCTATTTAGCGTGATAGTAAGTAGCCTATAGTTGATGGGAAGAATCAAGCTATCCGTAGAATTTTGTTTTATTAAAATCGGTTCAGTGGTTCTCGAGTTATAACCGGACAGACAAACACTCAGACAGAAAGCAGACGTTGGATTTTATTATAGGTAAGGAAGGATAAGGATATTTTTGCTGATGAGATTATAAAACAAAGGAATGTAATCTAACAAATGCAAGGACACTGCCCGCCCGTGTAGGTAGCCCCGGGTAAAATAATGGAAGCGGACAGCGCTCAAAATGAGTACGGTAAAGGTAAATCTAGTTTTATCAGTACCTAACCTACGTAATGTTATCTTGCGATCGCGACTTCGTTCACGTAATATTCTTAAAATAAATAAAAGTTCAATAAAATTACAAATTTTAAAACCCACAACATATCAAACAACTTAAAAAAATTCAAACATTTAATGTTCATTATGTTAATTAAACGATTTGGTCGCTCTACAGGAACTGCTTTTACCGGAACTTTTTCGGGGTTACGCTTTTTGACGCAGGAGAGGAACTATTGTGTACAAAGTCTCGCTTTAATTCGCTCTATAGGAAGTACGCTTTTCAAGCGCAAAAGTACACTCTAAAACATAAATATTTTATGATGTGAATTCACAAGTTAGGTATGTTGTAGTTAGGTTAGGTTAGAAAATAACTCAGTTTTTTAGTAGGATCTAGCGCTGACCACACACAGCTGAATGTCCTAACTGAAGGAAAGTTTGTTGGAATAAGGAAACACAAGACAGAATGTAGGTAATAAAACAAGAAATAACTTTCTCATTTTTATTAACAAATTGGTAAATAAATACATTTGACAAATACACTGTAACAACGGAATACCGAGTGTAATGTACAAACATGTCTATTTTGTCAATAACTTGCTTCAACTCACTAAAGGCTGACTTACACGAAGTGTCCCGCTCATTTCAGGCGAGAAACTTCTCAACGCCGCCATACTTCACGGTGGCGCCATCTATACGCGATAGCCAGCATGCCGCTGCGAGATAACGAGTTACCAACAAGTTGCCACTAGGTGGCAGCACAAGCGACATTACGATACAGTATGACGCGCGCATCTCGCTAGTAGAACGAACTATTCAGTGGACGCATGAATTGTTAAAATAAACTAAATCACATCATTATCAATACTATTTGTATCCCAAATAGGCGAAACACTCGTCGTGCAAATCATCATTTAGGCAAATACTTGAATGGCATATCTCTGTAGATAAACTACTCTAATTTGTAATCTTATCCGGTAAAGCTTTCATATAAATAAGTTGCTACCTTGACACAATTAGTTACCTACTTATAATAAATAAAGATGTTGCACTGTTTGCTGGAACAGAAAATACAGTCAGAGAAAAGAGTGCCTATATACAAAAACACATTACCCTCCTTTTGGCTTCGCCGTAGTCGGGTAAAAAAACAATTTAATTTCACGAGAAGATTAGAGATTTGTTAGTGGTTCGAACCCTGTTGTGAACTACGCGCTAAAAGTGTCGCAGTAGGTAAAATTTAACATAAATTGAAAGAGATTTGGTAATACAGAACGGATAGTTCACTACGCCAGTTTAGCAATAATGGCGTTTGTGAACTCGGAACACTTGGCCTTGCCGCCGAGGTCTCCCGTCAGCGTGGTGCCCTCCTTGAGGACGCTGTAGCAGGCGGCCATGATGCGGTCGGCGTGGTCGCCCTGCTGCAAGTGACGTAGCATCATGATGGCGGAGAGGAGCAGCGCGGTCGGGTTCGCGAGGTCCTTGCCGGCGATGTCTGGCGCCGTGCCGTGCACCTGCCCGCACACAACACACTAGATCAGTTCATCGGTCCTAGATGTGCAATTTCGGTGATAGGTAGTGAATAATTGGCGATAGGGTTTCTGCTCGAGCTTTCTCGAACTCGAGAGAATTCTCGAGTTCCGAATTTGAATTGCGCCAGGCGCGCCGTGCGACTATTTTCAAGCCCACTTCAACCGAAAATGAGCGTGTTTTCAGCCTAGCTGGAAACATCGTGACAAAAATAATAAACCGACTTTCGGACGAGTCTATGCTCTAACTAATTCATCATCAATTCAATCAATTACATCTATGCCCCCTAAAGTTGTTACCTCACGTGCACATAGTTTGCTGTTTTGTTCCTTTCCTTTCCTTACCTAAATAAGAGGTACCAAACCAAATACTACAAATAATGATTATGGTGCAATAAAAATATCACAGATTAAAAATTTTGAATTTTAAAATTACATTTCAACAAATTTCAACGGTTTTTATAAAAAGATTCGAGACCCGAGAAAACTCGAGGAATTGGCCTCGAGAATTCTCGATAAGTACTCGAGAAACAAAAAAGATCGAGAAATCAGAAACCCTAATTGGCAACCAAGTGGCAAGTTTCTCATACGTTGTGGGCATGAACTTCTCATTGCCAAAAACCTCCGAACGTAATCGGGATTTGCATAGTTTGTATTTGGTTGCTTTGCGATTTTTGGTGATGAGCTAGGATCAAAATTGCCTCGCGTAGCTTTATAAGGCGAGGCATTCTAATGTACTTTAAATCTATATTTAGATACAAAAATAACACTGTAGCTGGCACCGGTAACCTCTCTGACTGATGCCAAGGAAATCTGTTGGCAGGTTTATTATAAAGAAATGCAGTTAAAACTTATAGGAATATAAATCGTAGACTCACCTCAATTTCCACAGTGAAAGTTTAAGCATAGCGTTACGGTTAGACAAAATTACAGATGAGAGAAGGCTAGATATATGGACCATCAACTGTCGCGAAAATTCCTAAAAATCTTTTAAAGCAGTGTGCTACGCAGCCAATCAGCGGTCGTATGTCGACATCTACTAAGAGAGAAAGAAAACGGACATTGACCTTGGAATGTTAGCTCCCTTGCACAAATGCAAAGCGCAAAGCGCCATCCCTCTCTTGTGCCGAGTCTGCCGAAGGGAGATGGCAAGGTTTTGTGCAAGGGAGCTAACACTCAAAGGCCTATGATCCTTTTTCTCACTGCTATAGAAATATACTTTATAGCCAATGAAATTGCGCAGAGATGTCGACACCTCTGCCATATGCCAACTCTGGGATTAACATGTTTTATGGCCCATCTAGCAAATAGTTCTCTGATCTGTGAACGACATGGATTATGTTATGTATGATAGTCAAAGATGGCAAAACAGAGGTAAAATAACTTTAATGAAAAGAAAAAAATATGTCATAGCATTTTTATTTTGTTAACTATACTTTATCACTATGCTATATTACCGCCTAACCTACATACGATACCACAAAAACTTGTACTTAATTAGGGTTGCCAGACAGTTGTCGGTATATTTTCCTATAATATTTTTTTTTATTCGCCAGTTGTGTCATGAAAACCTATTTTGTGAGAAACCGAAATTTCGAAAAAAAAACCTCCCTCCGTTCATAGGTATATTTTTGCTATTACATTCAAAAGCTAAGCGATTGAAAATTTACTTGCCACTTTTCAAGTAGAAGTTATCCGGAATTAAATTACATACAAATGTGGCAACCCTTATATTGGATTCCATCTACGCTTATACATAATAATAAAAACACAGCCTAATACATGTTCCTTACTAATAAACGAGATATAGAATAGGCGCCAATAATGACAGATATTTAAAATTATTTTGGAAATTTTACATCACAGAATTCTTCATTACAAATGATTGAAGTTTACAGTTATTTTTTTTTTACATGTAACATGTTTAAATAAATTCAAGCGCTGATGTACAGATGTTTTATCTCACGAAGGCGGGTTGGTTTTAGCGAGTAGGGTAACTGGAGCCCATTTTTAAAATAACTACCTACGCTGCGCCGAGCCACCAGGACTGTCGCAACTCACAACACTACACAATTGACAGGTAGTGAGCCCATTATGGCGGAAATGCAAATCCAGAGAGAGAGAGATAGAAAGAGAGAGAGCCCATCCCTCCAGCCCCCATCCGTCTCCGCCACACCCGCCGGACTCGCTCGGAACATCCATATGTTGTTGACACCCAACTACTAAGAACACATCGTTTTTCGAAATCTTTCCTGTGTCGAACGGCGAAAATATGGAACGGTCTTCCGGTGAGTGTGTTCCCCACCACCTATAACCTGGGAATCTTCAAAAGGTGTGTCAATAAATTAGACGACAACCTTTTTGTCCGCCTCATAGCCGGCATGGCGCCTCTCTGAGCGTGGTTTCGCGAGGAATGGTGTTATTGGCTGTGTCTGATCTTCCGTTGAAGTATTGGGCAAAGACACCCGCGCCGGCTGCCTATAAAAAAAAAAAAACAAACGAGGGAAGTGAGATTATTGGCATGGGTTAAAAATATAACCCCCAAGAATACGGCTACTACTGTGAATGAGCACTTCACATTCACAAAGGATGTGTATGGGCGTTTCATCCTCTTTTATACAGAACCTGCACACCGCACAGTATGAAATTTGACCTGATTTTCGGACATGGTATTTTTATTCCCAAACTAGTTAGTCTTTACTATTTTAAAAGCTAGAGTAGAACTCCCGTGTTTCAGTTACGTATAGTTGCAAAGTTATGAATTTTTGAAAAAGGTAAGTTTTTTTTGGCCGAAAAATAAAAAAAAAATATTACTCCGAGATTATGGAAAATATTAATAATTATATTTTTTTATATACAAGAATGACTGTAGCCCCATTTTTTTAAGCAATTTCGAACCTTCTACAGTTAGTACAAAACGAGCAATAATTTTTTTATTTTTTTTCATTTTTATTTTTTTTCTCCTAAACCAAGTCGCATTAGCACAAAATTCTTACATTACAAATAACCCCAGACCTTGTTTAATAAGTGCTAAAAAAACTAAAAGATAATCCCGCTTGGTATAGGAGTTTTAACTAAATAATGTTTAGGCCGACAATTTTACAGTCAGGGTTGGCACTTTTCGAATCGTAGTTTAATTTTATTTTTTGGCCGAAAGTGAATTTTTTATTAAATTATGATTAATTATCATGATCGGATACGGTAAAGCGATTTTTTATAATTGCGTTATGCAGTCATTATATTGATATGGTCCCTTTTGAAAATAATGAAAAATTCCCGGGATTAAAAAAAATATTTCTAGTAGTGATATACCTAGTTAGTAACTTTCGATTGTTTTAACGTGCTCTGATGCACGTAGGTATACGTTAGCTATTGTAAACATTCCAAATTATATCAATAAAAACATTGGTAAGAAATTAGCTGTCATACCCCAAAGCTTTTCTGTTAGAAAATGCCTAGAGATCCTCTCATCTCCAACATTAGGTTGCGCCACAGACAGAAAAAGTTGCGAAAGTTACCACTTCCATCTCAGGCATTAGCATTGCTAAAACCGGCAGATGCCAACACTTTCGCCGAAGAATCTGCACCGAAGGATGCTGAGGAAATCAAAATCGATGCGGAAAATCAGGCGCTTGATGAGTGTCTAGGTCTGGGAGAAGGTGGCCTATTTCTCAGTGCTGAGGATTAACATCATCATCATCATCATCATCATCATCATCAGCCCGTATCGGTCCACTGCTGGACATAGGCCTCTCCCAAGGCACGCCACCACACGCGGTCTTCCGCTCTTCTCATCCATCCACTTCAATTGGATTAAGAGGATTAACAATTGTTTTCATTTCGGAAATATTCGTAGCCTATACTCCGTTCATCTTAGCAACTAATGCCGAGCGGTTTCTCGCTCTCGCAACGGTTATTACCCTTCTTTACACAGGACACAACGTTGTATGTGTGAGTCATAGGTGTATGCGTAAGCCATCTCAAAACCATAACGGCGCGTGCGCCGCTGCGCCTGGGAGTTAGTATTGCGTTTTTATTCTGAGTCGACGCATTACAATCAGTAGCCTTTCATAGGCGTCATAGTCATAATAATAAAATTGTTTTTCATATTTTTCACATGTTGTTTTTCACAAAAACTGAATGGCACTATGCAATGCATGCATGCAACACTCATAACAAAATTACGTTACTCACTTTATAATAAATGCGAAAGTAAATTGTTTGTTTGTTTGTTTGTTTGGTCATACATAACTCGAGAACCACTGGTGCTAGACCCATCGTGTTGGTACTCAAACTTCAGGTCTCGGTGAAATCTATCCAACTGTCACGTGAACTTTTGTTTTGGTCATAACTCGAGAACCACTGGTGCTAGACCCATCGTGTTGGTACTCAAACTTCAGGTCCCGGTGAGATCTATCCATCTGTCACATGAACTTTGGTTTTGGTCATAACTTGAGAACCACTGGTGCTAGACCCAACGTGTTGGTACTCAAACTTCAGGTCTCGGTGAGATCTATCCATCTGTCACGTGAACTTTTGTTTTAGTCATAACTCGAGAACCACTGGTGCTAGACCCATCATGTTGGTACTCAAACTTCAAGTCTCGGTGATATCTATCCATCTCTCACGTGAACTTTTGTTTTGGTCATAACTCGAGAACCACTGGTGCTAGACCCATCATGTTGCTACTCAAACTTCAGGTCTCGGTGAGATCTATCCATCTGTCACGTGAACTTTTGTTTTGGTCATAACTCGAGAACCACTGGTGCTAGACCCATCATGTTGCTACTCAAACTTCAGGTCTCGGTGAGATCTATCCATCTGTCACGTGAACTTTTGTTTTGGTCATAACTCGAGAAACACTGGAGCTAGACCCATCGTGTTGGTACTCAAACTTCAGGACCAAAACAAAATTGTATGTGACAGATGGATAGATCTCACCGAGACCTGAAGTTTGAGTACCAACACGATGGGTCTAGCACCAGTGGTTCTCGAGTTATGACCAAAACAAAAGTTTATGTGACAGATGGATAGATCTCACCGAGACCTGAAGTTTGAGTACCAACACGATGGGTCTAGCACCAGTGGTTCTCGAGTTATGACCAACACAAAAGTTCATGTGACAGATGGATAGATCTCACCGAGACCTGAAGTTTGAGTGCAAACACGATGGGTCTAGCACCAGTGGTTCTCGAGTTATGACCAAAACAAAAGTTCATGTGACAGATGGATAGATCTCACCAAGACCTGAAGTTTGAGTACCAACACAATGGGTCTAGCACCAGTGGTTCTCGAGATATGACCAAAACAAAAGTTCACGTGACAGATGGATAGATCTCACCGAGACCTGAAGTTTGAGTACCAACACGATGGGTCTAGCACGAGTGGTTCTCGAGTTATGACCAAAACAAAAGTTCACGTGACAGATGGATAGATCTCACCGAGACCTGAAGTTTGAGTACCAACACGATGAGTCTAGCACCAGTGGTTCTTGAGTTATGACCAAAACAAAAGTTCACGTGACAGATGGATGGATATCATAAATCTACGTGAGGATAGCAGCGGCAGTGACGAGGACCTCTGTGACGTGGGGGAATCATCAGACAGTGATGAATATGGAATTACCCGGTATTACGGCACTGGGTTAACTTATCCACCTACAATAGAACGAACAGCTGAAACGGTGGCTGAAGTAAATACATTAGGCACAAAATTTAAATAATATAAAATTTTAATATTTAATAATTTACCGTGAAAATATAAATATTTAACATGATTCCAAGCAAAAAATAAACAGGTTTATTGCAAAATTTCATTCATCAAATAAATAAACAATAATAAAATACATTTTTTAAATTAAACTATATTCATAACCTCAGTTCACAGTCACTTCAATCACTCTTTGCGAGAGCGAGAAGTATAGAGAAAGAGAAACCGCTCGGCATTAGTTGCTAGGTTGAATGGAGTGTAAGTATTCTTCAATACTGTTATTATTGAAATTATTATTAATAAATTGGCATCATTATTTTTGTTCATCCCCTGCCTAACCCTAAAATAATAAATGCCAATAAATGTAAAGAAATATGCAAATAAATATTATATTCCATAAAACGTATCTTGTTTTTTATTTATTATTTTAATTACTCTGTACTTATCTGTAGGTATATTTTAAGAAAATTTTTTACTACATACATACATACATAACGTCACGCCTGTTTCCCAGTGGGGTAGGCAGAGACAACGGATTTCCACGTTAAAATTTAAAATTTCTCACAACATTTTTTACTGTTGGTCTATTTCAAGTCTTGTTTAATTTATTCATAGATATATTTGGACAAACTATTATTTAGTTGTTTAAAATTTTCGGCCAAACTTGGGCCGAAATTTTATGGCAGCCCTAACGAAAAAACTTGAGTAGCTATAACTCCTATACCAAGCGGGATTATCTTTTGTTTTTTCTGGTACTTATTAAACATGGTCTAGGGTTAATTGTAATGTAAGAATTTTGTGCTAATGCGACTTGGTTTAGGAGAAAAAAAATAAAAACGAAAAATAAAAAATAAATTTTTACTCGTTTTGTACTAACTGTAGGAGGTTCGAAATAGCTTCAAATAAGGGGGGTAAAGTCATTCTTGTATATTGAAAAATATAATTATTAATATATTCCATAATCTCGGAGCAATAATTTTTTTTTATTTTTCGGCCAAAAAAAAGTTTGTTTTTCAAAAATTTATAACTTTGGAAGTATACATAACTGACCCACGGGAGTTCTACTCTACCTTTTAAAATACTAAAGAATGACTAGTTCTGGAGTAAAAAAACCATGTCCGAAAATCTGGTCAAATTTCATACTGTGCACCGGTGTGTCGCTAAGGCCCATTCAGTGTAGGTGTTTGTTTAGTCTGCAGTGTCCTGTTATGGTCCTTATTAGGACTCTTATGTCGTTCCTTTTTAGGTTTAATACTTCAGAAGTAAATTATACGAGTAGCCATAAATTTGTGCCTTCGCGTGCTTCTGCCCGGGCAGTTGGAAGCAGTGCTGCTTGTAGATGCACATGAACATTGTCTTTGTGTGCGTAAGCTCGATAGCACTCAGTATCAGGGTATGAAAAGGGTACCGTAAATACCGGTAAATACAGGTATTTATGGGTTCTTTTCGGTTCCGGTAGGACCGGAACCAGAACCGGTACCCTAATTTCGGAAAGAAAACCCTTTTGGAACCCTTATGTACCGGTATATACCGGTATTTTTTCGGTTCCTTGAAAAATGCGTTGTTGCCAACTTTATCGGTTCCATGCCGGTACCGAGCAAAGAGGTATTTAGAGTGGAGGAGAGACGTTGCCAATTTGCGTGACTATTTGCTTCCATTTCTCTCAGCGTATAGGAGTCGAGTACCGGTATAGGTCAAAATTTATAAGTTGGGATAACACATACACTCACCAATATCCGTGAGTAAAACATGTATAGTTTGATTCAATTTATAGTAGTTACCCAACACTTATTATAAAATTTGTTTATTTTTTTAATTTGTTTAGTAAGTATTATTATGTATTATTAGAAAAGAATTTTGCTATGAATACGTAAATTTAATAAGGGTTTCCTTATTGTATTTATTATGGGTTCTAGTGACACAAAATAATGATATCGTTTTAATGTGTGCTAGGTATTATCAGAACGTAGTTTTACTATGACTTAGTAAATTTAATATAATTTTTCATTCTATTTATAAAATAATTAGGGTGAATATGAAAAATAAACAAAATGTCGTTCTTAGGATTTGTAGTGAACTATACTCGGTGGGTGACCATTTGCAACTTTCTGTTGTTATTACAATGCCCTTCAGGGAACAAGTGACGCCATAAGAAAAGCCTCTCGCACCCGCATAGTCTTAGCTGTGTATAACAGAGAGCTACTAGTCGCCTATTATTTCATGTCATATTTTTTCTAGGAAGGTTCTGAGTTTAGAGCGTGTTCCCTTTGTAATTATTTCTATTCAGTTTGGATTCAGATGCAGAGTATTCTCTCTCTTAGTGAGTGCTTGTTTAATCTTGTAGTTATTGTTTGCACTATAATTAATTAAACAAATTAGCGGCGTCCAGGAGCTAGCGGAGTCTGACGGTTAAACGTGTACCTAGGTAAATATATAAATATGTAATAACTAAATTAGTTTTGTTTTCTTAGTGTATATAGGTGGGTATAGTGAACTTATACATACAATGTTTTCCTTTACCAGGGTTTCCTTTATTATTTAACTAATATTTTGTAACAAACTTTCAAGCATGCTGTATAAAGATATGCATCTGTGTGAGTACTGTGTTCACCTCAACTTATAAAATTCTGCCTATACTCCTGCCCACCCGCTCGCCTTTGTGAGTTAAAACATTCGAACCCCCCTGAACGTGTCCATGTTTTTTTGTGTTTTAGGGAGCGGCTCTCTGCCCGCAATTTTGCAAAACCCCTTCCGTCCAGCTATCCCAGCCAGCCTATGTCTTCCAAGAAGGCCATAACACGGCCAGGATGGCTGCAGACCACCGCAACAGAAGATTTAGAACGGAGTATCTCCCTACGTTGGCGGTCAATGGTGAGCTCTGATATTTAGTTTTGTTTTTATGAAGTTTTGGTATAGAAATATCTTTGCCTGCTTTCGCTACGAGCGACACAGACTAGGGTTAACCCGTCCGACGTCGACCCGGCCGCAAGCTACTTCGCGAGAACTATAAAAACATTTTAGCGTCAGCAATTAGTTCACAAATTCACCTCACAAATGTCGTGTTAATTTTATTTTTATATATAAACACAACTCACGACTAAATAGACAGAAAGCTAAAATTATTTGCAAACTGTTACTGTGGCGACGTCGCTCGAAAGACTTGTCTTCGACTCGTCTTTCGCTCAGTAATATTTTAAAATTTATATGGGTGAGTGGAATCAGTGAATACGATTTTTAAAACTAAAATTGAAGCTTATATCGTAAGCTGAAGAGCGAATATTTCAATGCCAACTCCGTTGACGCCGGATCACATGTCACACGTATGACTCCCCGATGTCTGAGGGGTTAATAAAATGCATGATACATAAAATTGTGACTATGTCTAGACCTAACACGCTCACAAGGCTAAACAAATTTGTACAGCAGTATTCAATCCAATTGTCGAATTTATTGTCACAAGAACATATCACTAAATAATTTCAACTTTACATAATTTCAGTGAAGACAAACTTCAAGGCATTTGTTAAAACCCGTATCAGACAAATCAACAGACTAAAACTTAAATAACTACGTTGCACAATATTATTAAACAAAAACTCACTGAATATAGGAACCAAACACTAAAGAGTTAATCTCGTAAATTTTTTTTTTATACAACCAATCACCATAGCTCTTAATGGCAAGTAATACTGTTCAACTAAATGCATAATACTACTAAAGTAACAAGTTTCTAAAGTTATTCTCAGTATGAAAGAATGAGTTAATTCTTTATTTCATCAATACATGATTTAATCATTTTTTATTAAAGAATAAGAAACACATTTTAGGGGTTACACATCCATCATACATGTAACTGAGGGATGAAAACAAAAATTCAATGCACATAAGCATGCATTGGTGCAAGCGTGGTTGAAGTCAATATTTGGTGAGATATGCGCTTCTAAAGTCGTAAAAATATGTGCCCCCCTTACTTTCTTGTAAAGTGGAAAATTCCAAGAAATTTAAAGTGGTAGAACTTAAAAACACTAAAGGTTTTTTTATTTGAATAAGAAAAAAAAATTAGGGGTCGTACACCATACATGTACCTGAGGGATGAAAAACGCAACAGAGGGAAACTTTTATTAAATTTAAATTCGAGCTTTGCTAAAGAAGAAATACAATCTTCACTGCAAAAACTAGTAATAAAAAATAAATAAATAAATAAAAATAAAATTATCAAATGTAAAACGAATATAAAAAAAATATCATTGAAACTACTAAAACTAACTTAACTCGAAAACAAAAATGCAACAATTAACTACATTTGGTTACCTTATGGAATTGTAACATTTTCCTAATATATATTCTTTCAAAGATAGTTAAACTCCATGTTAAACATGTTCGAAACACATAATTCGCCCGGTGAAATATTTACGAAATCAGCTAGTAATTTATAATTTGTTTTTATATATTACTAGACAATATTTATAGATAAATGAAGCTACTTTTTTTTGGTTCACTGAATTGGAGGTTGGAGTCACCATCAATTTTAACGCTGAGGCGTCAATCTGTCTTGTAGGTATGTGTAGCGAAATATATTCACCGGGAATCCATTCCGCATCTTTGAAATTAACAATGTCCTTTCATTTTCCTAATTATTATGCGGGCTTCACACAATCAATATTTTTATCAGTATATCAGTCAGTATTCAATATTGAAGTATTGACCGAGCGAATTACATAATGATGTACAGATGAAAACACTACTATAAGTATTAGCGGGCCATCCACTAACGTTCTTTCTTTCAGAGTTGTCCTTGTGGTGCAAACGGTACGTCCATTTCATACTCAGTCCTATGGGTGGCTGTGCCGAGGCACCACAGGTAACCGAAACAGCCAAACCCTCCTCACGACGCTAGACCACGCACAGCGGGACACGTAACCAGCACATTTGCAGACTATAGAATAAGAGATATTGTAGAAATTAAATTGGACTGTGAAAATAATAAAATAATGAAACAAAATAAATGAAAAAATAAAAAAATTTATAAAATAATGAAAGTAAAATTGGAGTGTACTACCATACGAATGAGGAATAAAGAATATTGATCTTGTTAATACCTACGACGTTCAGAGAGTCCCAGGTTGAAAGTACTGGGAAACACACGCGTCTGGCCATTGCATTTCTGATCTGTGATATTGAGTGTGAAGCCCTTGTAAATACTATATAGATAGATGAAAAATCGAACATAAAGAGAAAAGGACGTCCCAGACCTGATTGAAAACCGAGAGTGGACTCACCAGTAAGCACGTAACCAATTTTGTTATCAGGCCGATGACGTCATAGGACCGACACACAAACCTCGTGATGTGAATTCGCAAGTCCGAAATCTGGGAGCTCGGCTGCCTTGTCGCAAAAACTTGCGACGCGATTCTCGTCATGCATTTATATTTTTACAGAAAGCGCCACATGTCGAACCGAGCCACCTATAAGGTGTCTAACGACGCCCATGGATTCAGTCGCACGCGGGGGTTGCTAATGCCATGCCGGGGCCTAACAGGTGCCTATTTACGCCTCTCTTGAAGGAACCCGAGACTGTACTTGGGGGGACATATTATGTGGGCAGGGATTGTGTTCCTGAGTGTACCGGTTCTGTGGAGGAAAGATCCGCAGAACCGTTTGGTACGCAACCGCGGTGCGTGTGGTGCGAAGGTGGAAAGGGGACAGCGGGATCGCGTCGGGAGAGCCGACACTGTGGAGGAAAGTTTCTGAAGAGTGGAGAGGTTCTGTGGAGGAAAGATCTGCAGAACCGATTGGAACGCGTCCACGGTAAGTACAGCGTGTAGGGATGCAATCCCTGACCAGTTACTGCGGTGTGGTGTGTGTCACTATAGAGCGGATTCATTAGGAGATGTCAGGCTCGAATTCAATCACCATCAAGACAAATTCTCAGTAACAAGAGACCGCGTCCAAGGTTCATGCTCTTCAAATGAATACTATGCTGTGACGGCAAAACACATTCCAATGCGAAATCACAATGCATCGCTAGTTAATGCGTTGCGAATCCGCGTCGGTTCGCATCGCGAGGTCTGTGTGTGAATGTTTATCTCTAAATCTCCCACTATTGCAACTTCTAGCCCCCCGTCGGCAGTCTACAGATGGTCTATAATGGCCTGAGTGTACTGGGAGCACTTGGCGGTGCCGCCGACGTCCTCGGTGAGGGTTCTTCCCTCGCGCAGCACGTGGAAGCAGGCCGCCTCTATCCGCTCCGCGTGCTCGTTCATCTTCAGGTGGCGCAGCATCATCACCGCAGAGAGGAGAAGCGCCGTCGGGTTGGCCAGGTCCTGACCGACTATTGCGGGAGCCGTTCCGTGCACCTACAAGAGATGGCAATGGATTAATTTACTGACATTATAGAGTTAGTTCGAAACACAAATATGTCACTCTTGAACACGTGCAGTGATGATGCGGTGAATGATAATTTTGACATTGACGTTTTGGGCTATAGGGTGGCACACTCGAAACTTGAAAAACGGAAATTACATATGAAATAAAGTAAGTATAATTTTTTTTAATGTAGCCCCGGCAGGCCTCACGCACTCTATGTACTTGCGCGCGCTAACTATCTACCGCCTGGCGAGCCGCCGCACGGAAGGGTATTTGTCCCGAAAAGTTGGCCATTAATCAAAAAACTAAATTTGACCTATAGACCAACGGATACCACGAATTATTTGTTTATACCTACGTGCATTCACACCGCGAGAATGTGGTCGCTGCGTTACCCGTGACGCGCACAGGGCCAGTCGGAACTTGTTCGTTCTATAGACTGCTTGTGTGTCGCTGCGATATTGGAAATTATTGTCGATTACGTGTTGATTTCCTGGCCATTTGAAACTTCACTTGAGCCAATGTTAACATGGAAAGGATACCTACAGGTAAGGACAACTTTATTTAATAATTATAATTAATATAAGTATTATGTTTTAGTTATAACAATATTAAGTTTCAGACCATTAATAAAAATATTTTTTCATTTGTCATGGAATATTTGTAAACTTTTAGTACGTTATCGAACCTTATCAAGTATGTAAACTGAGTTTTTATTGTTGCTGAAACATTCCTTTAAATGGCCCAAAAATAAAATTTTGCGGCAATTTGCGCCTTTTGCAGTAAAAAAAATTTTTCTCAGGTACACGAAATTATGAATTTTTGAAATGAGATTGTTTATCGTGATTTTTTTTTGTGGAATCTGACACGGTTGGCTGCATCACCTACAACGTCCGTGATGTCAGCCCATAACACCGGGTGAACTAGGTGCCATGTCAGTGCTTTCCCATTTGATCGTGCTGGCTACACTGAACTGGTCGGAAAACACAAACTATTTACTAGCCGTTTAGACCGACGTTTCATTCAGTGCGGTGGTACCAACCCGGGCGGGTTAAACACTACCACCGAGTGAGATTAGGAGGGAAGGGACCTACAGTTTACGAGGAATCCGAACCTCGGTCAGCCTCCAACGGTCAGCGGTCACCCATCCAAGAACTGACCGCACCCAGCGTTGCTTAACATTCAATAGCGACAGTTGACTCTCTGCACCACTGAGCTATAGAGGCTGACAAAGTGATATCCATATTTTATCTTTCAGGAACGAGTACAACAGTATGGGAGGTGAGAAGAATGCAGTTAGTGGACATCTTACAGCTATCTAATGAATCAAAATTAGATGACCAATTCACGCACTTGCAAGATTTTGCTAATTTCTTCAGATCTATATATAACCAGCTATCGTCAATTACCAAAAAAAAAACTGTCAAAGTTCCCAAAAGAAGTGATAGAGATGTTAAAACCTTGTTATCATAATGAAGGTGGAGAATCGACAGAAAGCGATTCTTCAGTAGACTCTGAAAATAATTATTCTGATAGTAATTATTCTGATAGTAATTAAGTGATTTTATAAACAATAAAATTAATACATATTTTATTTAAATCCTAATTACATACATAACAGTGCAGCTATGGTCTGAATATATTTACAGTCATAATTAAAAATATCAATACTTGCTAATTATTTTTATTCAAGATTTCATGTTCTATTTTAAAATTAAACGCACCTAATCCTTATAATAACTTATACAATACAGTTTATATATTTATTCACCATTTCAAAGAGGGTAGAGTGCAAAAAACCCTTTAGAATATTATTGGCCAGGTTTTCACGTCAAATACCCCATAGTGCGCCGGCGAGCCTAATTCAATGAAAATTCGACAGCCGCGCGGAGCATACCTACACGCGCGCCCACGCTACTGCGCGCAGCTGCAAAGCAATAATCACTTTACACTCGATCGTTTAGGTACATTTTCGCACGCAGCGATTGGCGACGTGAAACATTAGGTTATTAAAGCCGTAGATATAGAACTTTTTATGTGGAGAGATTTATCCGTTACGAAGTAACTATTAAGTAATCTGTGGCCCCGGTATGGGTGACAAGAGTCAAGAGGGGGGTCAGAGTACATGCTCAGACCAGCCAAGAAGGTGCCCTGTGGAGGTGAACTTCTGATTGGTGGCTATACTGAACTAGAAGAGAACACATCCGAAGGTGCTACGCGGCCATCTTACGTCTAGTACGGTGGCATCAACCCAGTCGTCCACAATTTGAGCCTACCACCTAGTAGGGGGCAATGGAAGCGACCTACAGTTTTACACAGGTTCTGAATGGTGAAGCAGCAGATGTATGCACGTAAATTATTCCACCAGAAATAATCATTGGTGCATGTCAGTCGGATTCGAACCTCGGACCTTGAGTTAGAGTCCGAGCCAAGACTGCCTGCGTAAATTCACTTCCGAGGCATTAAACCTAAACCGAACGACATAAGAGTCCTAAAGAGGACCTTAACTAGACACTGCAGACCAAATAAACACCTACACCTTAGCGACACACCGGTGTGCAAGTTCTGTATAAAATGATGATGAAACGCCCTCACATCCACATCCTTTGTGAATGTGAAGTGCTCATTTACAGCAGAAGCCTTATTCTTGGTGGTTATATTTTTAACCCATGCCAAATGCAGGCCCTCAAATCTTCAAAGGATATGATTCAGTTTATAGTGGAAATCGGATGACAGTCATTAAAAGATTTTTCCAACAGCATATGTCCGGGTCGTTATTGGTCGGTGGGGACGTTTTGCCACATCCTCAAGATCTCAAGATCAGTGTAGCCAGCACGATCAAAGGCCGGCATTTCACTGATTCCACAAATAATGCACCCTGAGAATAATGTTTTCCTGCATGTCACAGACGAGATAATCAACAAAAAATATTGTTAGAGAAATTATAGAGTTTTTTATGGAACATGATTTCAGCTCACCACACATTGATGAACGAGATGCCGTGTCTGTGATTCCCTTTGGTTGTGCCGGCTACACTGAACTGGACTAAAAGTGCGAACTGTTTTCATGGCACTTTGAACGGACCCTCATTCAGTATGGTGACACCAATTCGGACCGGTTAAACCGTACCGTATAGCAAGGAAAAGGGCCTACAGTTTTCTTGTTTTTTTTTTGTAACAGATTTTAGCGGTGTGAAGTCGTGAACCTACCATGATCGTCACAACTGCAAGCAATCTTCATGCATTGTTAATTCAGCATTTTAATATAGGCCCAATTGAGGGGAGGCAAATAATGCTCTGATTGTCAATGGTTACACTAATCTTAGGATTATGTGATTATATAATATATCAAACTTGTAATTAAAACCCAAGGAACGTTTTTTATGGAAACTGACATGGTTGTCCGTGATGTCAGCCTATAACATCTTGATGAACTAGGTGCCATGTCAGCGCCTCCCTTCGGTCGTACCGGCTACACTGAACTGGACAGATTGCAATTTATTCCAGGAGTCCACAACCAAGTAGTGGATTCCTGGAATAAATTACCTCAAGAAGCATATTGCTATCTCAGTGAACGGTTTTAATAATCAGTTAGACAAACTCTTTATTAATAATGAAATAAAAAAAATTTTTTAACAAATAGTTTTTTTAACAATAACAAAAAATTATAATAAAAAAATTGTTTTTGTGAGAATCAAATACACTCAACACAAGAAGTACACACGTCAGCTAGTGTATACGGATAAAGAGAAAGAGATTTAAACATTTCGGCTAGATAATCTTAAGGTTACCGGAATCTGTGGATAAATCGTTATTCCCGCAACTGGGCCTAAGATATTGTCAATAATAACCTTATTACTCTAGGATTAGTACATCAAATAAAATAAAAATTTTATACTAAATAATAGCCAATTTCTATGGTGCGAGTTAAAATTTTAAATCAGGTGTTAGTCACAATAGCATGGGTGAGAAAGTCGAGTTAAAAACGTTCAAATTTCTCAAAATGACTACTTACATTGCCAATTGTCGAAATGTACATTAAAAGTATTCGAATTCTCTTGTATCCATCAGTTCTTGTACTGAATCAAGACTTCTTGCAACACTGAACACTGGTGGTGTGGTTTACACCGACAGAAAATAGTAGAAAAACATTATAAATTTTTCATTTATTTTAAGAACCTACACAGAATATTAACCTCACACTCAGGGCCGCCTCGTTCGTTCGAAGTACTCTTTCTCTGTCACTCCGATGACACGACTGCGTGCGTGTAGGTAGGTAGGCATATTCCGCTTTCCCGGTGTGATAGCGACACAGCGCCGTCATACTAATATTTAACAGTGCCATCTTTTTTGCTCGCCTTAAGGATATCGTAATATTATTCAGCCTATAATGGTCCTTTGATAATGGAATTAACTGGATAATCATATCAACTGTGTCATTCATAAGTTCTTAAAATATAAATCAACTAGATTTTGCCCGCGGCTTCGCTCGCATAGCCTATGCCAATCCTGAAGGTCCATTCTAAATATTGGTCAAAGAATTTTTTAAATCGGTTGAGTATTTTCGGAGATTACCTCCTACATCCAAACTTAAAAACTTTACCACTTTATAATATTAGTTTAGAAGTTTAGATATAGGTAGGTATATACATAAAGAGGTAAATAAGTGGGTGGATCAACTTTTTCTTCTAACGTAAAAACCAGTTGCAAAGTCAAATAAAAAAAAATGTTAATTGCAATTTATTAATTAGTTGAAAATCAATAAGTAAGTATACAATACTTAGGTTTATATATAAACAATTGAAAAAAAAGTAGAGAACTATTCAAAATAAAAAATTCACGAAATTTTTAGGGGTGACCCAGGGGACAATTGTGTCCCCAGTTTTGTATGGAAAAGAGAGGTCGTCCTCAGGGTAACCAATATTTAAAAAAAAATACTCAAAATTCTCTGTGCAGCTTCTTTCGTATTGATCAATTACTTATCTGAGAGTTGCTGTAACTATTAAAATAAGGTGAATTTATCAAGGTAATATCCTTTTTTCAGACAGATACCAAAAAGAAGAAAAAGTTGATCCACCCAAATACATACACATACAGTTGCCGGCAGCAAATAATGCGTGTCTAGCTTTAGAAAGAGACTATCTGGTTGTAGAGCGTCGTCGCTGTCGCACGGAGACGCGAGAGTTCGTGCGACAGGAACAATGATCTACAACTTTCTAAAGCCCGACACGCATTATTTGCTGCCAGGAACTGCACATTATACATACATACATATACATACATATGAATGTGAGTGGGTCACACATTAATATATGCATTTATTTCTAGTCATCAGATTCCCATTTCATACTATAGAATAATAATGTTTGCTTTTATCTAGCTACGTGGCTCATTATCGTGCAAAATTTATGTGAACACCTATTCTACATATAAACACGTAAAATATAATAAATAATAACTAATAATCAAATAAAGCTAAGCGCAAATTGGCGCGATCAGGGCGATCACGGCGGTAGCGGTGGCGGTGGCGATCAGATAGGTTATAAGCAATTGTGTGTGCAAGCGCACACTGGCGCGGGCGATCGCTGCACGCGTGCGGTCAGTGCGCGGTCCGGTCGCGGCGGTGGCGGCGGTGGCGATCAGATCGCGCCTGCAGCATCTGATCGCGTGATAATCATAGGAACTGACGAAAGAATGGAGGAAATAATTATAGACGAGGACTACAAGCACTCAATTCTATACAATACTGCTCACACGGAATTAAAAAAAAGTGAAATTTTTAAAAGTAAAACAAAAGTAAAAAAAAAAGGAAAATTTAAGATAAAAAAAAAAGTAAAATTTCTTCAATTTTGTAGTTAGAAGTACGAAAATTACGCAACCACCGCGGCACCACCGCCGTCGAATCTGGACGCTCTGATCTGCGCGACTTTTGAACGCCACCGCCACCGCTACTTTGCCCGCCACCGCTATGACCGCCACCACCGCGCCAATTTGCGCTTAGCTTTAAGCTTACAATTTAAAAGCCAATAAAAAATTATATTTAAAATAATCATTAATTAAAATATCCTGTAAAATGTTTAACCCCAAAACTGTCACCTCGACTGCTGCCACTACAGTCTAGCTTGAGGGAGTGCGAGCGAGTGAAGGGTACTGACCGACTCGAAGAGAGCTCCGTTCTTGCCGATGTTGCCGGAGGCCGTGAGGCCGAGACCGCCGATGAGACCGGAGCACATGTCCGACATGATGTCGCCGTACAGGTTCGGCATCACCTGTTGTCGCAACATATTCATTTTTATTTCTTTTTTTTTTTTTATGGAAGCTGACACAGTTGGCTACATCACCTACAACATCCGTGATGTCAGCCCATAACACCAGGTGAACTAGGTGCCACGTCAGTGCTTCCCTTCGATCGTGCCGGCTACACTGAACTGGACGGAAAACACAAACTATTTACATCTAGCCGTTTCGATCGACGTTTCATTCAGTGCGGTGGTACCGACCCGGGCGTTTGAACCCTACCACCAAGTAAGGTAAGAAGGGAAGGGGCCTACAGTTTAACGTGGAATCCGAACCACGGTCAGCCTCCAACGGTTGAGCAGTCACCCATCCAAGTACTGACCGCGCTCAGCGTTGCTTAACCATCAATATCGATAGTCGACTGTCTGCACCACTGAGCTATCGAGGCTGACGAAGTTCTCTAGTTAAATAGGGCTTTAGCCGCCTAACGACTATGCCAGCCCCATTGTAACTACTAAACAATTCTCCAAACCATCTCTAGCGTCTGAGGGCTAGAGATGCTTGGAAAAATGTAGTCAGTATTTTGAATTTTTCCATCATACACCCAGCACCCTATATACATAAATAGTCTAAGCATAAAATAAATAAAACAAAATGTAAACTTCTTTTATTTCATTCCCTTATCCCTTTGTTGGGACATCCAAATGTTTTGTAAATATTTTTTTTTATGTCACAATTCCTTTAATTATAAGAATAAGAATAAGATTTATTTTCACTATAACTTAACCTAGTTTACATTTTTTTTTCTTACAAACTATAATAATTACGCTCTGGGCTTAAACTAGAAATTGTACTTATTGTCCTGTCTCTCACGCTGGGATACCCTGTGTTGTGAGAGGCAGGGTCTTTCACCATTAGGTTCTAGTTAGCATATTACTTATACGATTTTATAAATATTACAAGCTGTGCCCGCGGCTCCGCCCGCTCTCATATTTCACTTCACTGCTAACCCCATAAGCCATTTAGCGTGATAGTAAGTAGCCTATAGTTGATGGGAAGAATCAAGCTATCCGTAGAATGTTTTTTTATTAAAATCGGTTCAGTGGTTCTCGAGTTATAAGCGGACAGACAGACATACACTCAGACACTCAGACACTCAGACAGAAAGCAGACGTTGGATTTTATTATAGGTATAGCTGTGCCCGCGGCTCCGCGCGCTCTCATATTCGACTTCACTGCTAACCTCATAAGCCATTCAGCGTGATAGTAAGTAGCCTATAGTTGATGGGAAGAATCAAGCTATCCGTAGATTTTTTTTTTATTAATATCGGTTCAGTGGTTCTCGAGTTATAAGCGGACAGACAGACATACACTCAGACACTCAGACAGAAAGCACACGTTGGATTTTATTATAGGTAAGGATAATTAGGCATAGATGTTTTAGTATACAAACATTTCATGTACCTACGTATTTTTATAAACGATTTACATGAGAATTTTATTATATTTATTATAAGGTTTTATGTAATGTATCTAAGTAGAAAATGTGTATCACTTTGTTGGGACATCCAAATGTTTTGTTAAATTATTTTTTTATGTCACAATTCCTTTAATTAATGCCAAGCTGTCCTGCGGCAGCCTCCTTTTCAGTCTCCGGGGTATCCTGTCACTCATCAAATTCTTGGCTTAAATAATTTAAATAATAATATAAAAATATTTTATAGTTTTTCCTAAATGTAAGATCTTTACTGATTTATAAGTTTACTATATATTTATTAATTTAATATTTATAACATACATACATACATATCACACACGCTGAATCCCGACAATCGGGGTAAGCAGAGTAATCGGTGTTGTGCTGCAAGAACTCTGGTAAATTACAGCACAACACCGACCACCACGTTTCGCAAAGAATTCGAAAAAGCTTCAATGGATAAAGCAGCAAGTAAGGCACGAGGACCCACCTGCTGCATGACTCGGTGGAATTCCCGTGCCAAGGTGAGAGATGGCGACCCTGTCGCCCTTTAGCACGACATCTTGTCCTTTGTATTTATAACTGTATGTTTATTTAAAATTAATTAAGAAAATAAGAACTATTAAATAAATATGAGGAAAAGAATGGGTAACTCACCAATACGTCAAACTTGGAGGGGTCCTGCACCATGTTCAGGCAGACAGTGTCGAGGTAGCGCTCCTCGAACTTGATATCGGGGTATTTGTTGGCCATGTCGCGACAGCACCGCAGGAAGAGTCCGTCCGACATTCGCCTTCAGGCAAAATATGTTTGTTTTTTATTTATAGAAAACAGGACATATAAGGAGACTGAAGCGTCAAACAATAGCAAACCTGCACAATGGTTACAACAAAAGCCATCTTCAGTAAAGGGGGGAATACTCAAGGGATGATCCACCCTACATTGTGTTCGCAATCCCCGCATACGACCGAATGTCTATGGGCGTCGTTAGACACATTATGGGTGGCTCGGCGCCGCATGTCGCGAATTTGTTGAGATGTTCAAACAAATCAATCAAAAAATTTCATTGTGGATAATCTATGTACCTACATAGATAGAGGAAAAAAAACTGTTTAAAAAAAACACAGAACCGACTTCAAACCCTAAAAAGTATTAAATAATAATTTTTATCTTGAGTAGAAGGCGGTACAAAAGCACAAAATGGTCCATCTACAGGTGTGGTTTTGTACCGCCATCTACTCAAGATCAAATAATTATTTAGGTAATACTTTTTAGGGTTTGAAGTCGGTTCTATGTTTTTTTTAAAACTGTTTTTTTATTTCACTCTTTTCAGTAATATCACATAATATTAAAATCGCTTGACGGGAAGTGGGTTATTGAAAAATTCCTTAGTGTGAAAGTGTTCATGCCTTAATTTCCCACCCTTAGCGGTGGTATTCTTTCAAAAAATTTATGAAAGGACCACCCCTGAGATATACCCTACTCATAAAAAAAAGAATCATTAAAATCGGTTGAGAATTGGCGGAGAAATCAGGTAACATACACACAAAAAAAAAATACTGACGAATTGAGAACCTCCTTCTTTGTTTTGGAAGTCAGTTGAAAAATTATGCTTGCTCTTCTGCTGTTTTCATGCAATTTTTGAATGAGTTACTTAGAATTCGCTGCACGCGGCACACCGGTTGAAAACCCCTGACATAGGCCATAGAGAAAGAAGCGATAGACAAGTAGATCTAAGCGGCGGGTGGCCGAGTGGTTTGGGCATTCGCTTCTCATGCGAGAGGTCCGCGGTTCGAATCCGGTCGGCGTGTACCAATGACTTTTTTCTGACGAAAAAATTTACGTGCATACCTACACCTGCTGCTTCACCGTTCGGAACCGGTGTAAAACTATAGGTCCCTTCCCTTGCCCCTTACTAGGTGGTAGGCTCAAATTGTAGCCGACTGGGTTTGTACCACCGTACTGGATGTAAGATGGCCGCATAGCAGCTTCGGTTGTGTTCTCCTCTAGTCCAGTATAGCCAGCAATCCAGGGAAGTCTCCGGTATGACACCTACCTTCTCGGAGGTGATATTGGCTGGTCGGAGCATGCGCTTTGGCCCCTCCGACTCAGCCACCCATACCGGATCACATAAAAAAAAATTGATCTCTAAGAAAAAAGAGTACTGACATGATGTTGGCCTTGTGGACGGCGGTGACCTTAGTGCGCTTGTTGTCGCGCGCGTACTGGAACGCGAAGTCGGCGACGCGCTTGCTCGCGTCCTCCGTGATGAGCTTGATGGACTGCACAACGCCGTCCACGATCTCGTGCTCGATGCCAGAGTACTCGCCCTCCGTGTTCTCGCGGATCGTCACCACGTCCACGTTGTCGTATAGAGTCTTGATGCTGGAACATACAATTCGTGGAATATTTACTACCCGTCGGGAATATCTAGGCACCTCGAAAGAATGCGCTTCCCCGCCCTGCGCCGCACTTCACCTTTTTCTTTTGATGTCATTCAAATTTAATTGTTTAGAATTTACCTACATGCAGTTCAGTTCTACTAGTTTAGCATGCAAGTTTTTTTTTTTTTTCTTCTCTCCGTGCTCCATCTGTCATCAGCTTTATAGCCTTTATCAGATTCGTTGCATGTAATTTTCTTTTTGGAAGCTGCTGTCCATCAACTACAGCTTCAACTTTAATTGTGCAGCAGGATTACAACTGCTCGGCCGGTACATTTTGCCGCTTTAGTCGCGACACTACGTTTGTTCTGTCCAATAAGCCCACCGCCAGAGTATTTACGTGCTGCTGGAGGCGGATCTTGTATTTTATTGACCGTTTCTGGATTTCCTCCTTTACAGTTGGAAATTCTAGGTATTGGCGGATCTCATCATTCCGAGAGAACCATGGGGCTTTGCTAATACATCGCAGGATTTACCTACATGTAGTTCAGTTCTACTAGGTTAGCATGCAAGTTAGTCATTTAGTTTTTGTTAACGGTGGAAGATAACTATGCACCAAATGCACCGTGTGGGGTCGGTACTTGTACCGTGTGGGGTCGGTACTTAAAAAGAATAGCCGCACTGCATCTCTCCCCGTCGCATGTCGTAAAAGTCGACTAAGGGATAAGAAAATTCGTCAGCCTCGGTAGCTCAGTGGCGCGGTTGGTTAGTCAACTGTTATTAAGCAACGCTGAGCGCGGTCAGTGTTTGGATGGGTGACCGCTCGACCGTTGGAGGCTGACCGTGGTTCGGATTCCACGTTAAACTGTAGGTCCCTTCCCTTCTTACCTTACTAGGTGGTAGGGTTTATCCCGGCCGGGTTGGTACCACCGCACTGAACGAAACGTCGGTCGAAACGGCTATGTAAATAGTTCGTGTTTTGCGTCCAGTTTAGTGTAGCCGACATGAAACGAAGGGAAGCACTGACATGGCACCTAGTTCACCCTGTGTTATGGGCTGACATCACGGATGTTGTAGGTGAAGTAGCCAACCGTGTCAGGTTCCATAAAAATAAAAAAAATCTTGATGAAACTATTTTCACCAAAAAGTACTATAAAATGACTGAATCTGTGAAAAAGTTTCAGAGCTTTTCGTTGTCAAATATGGACCCATTTCGAACCCTGAAGTTACGAAATCCTATCCTGAAACAGCCTGTACAGAGAATAGATTGGAAACTCTTTATTACACACAATTTAAAGAAGAACATAAGAAATAAGAAATACAGGAGTGCACAAAGACGGACTTATTACTGCAAGTGATTTCTTCCAGCCAACCTTTGGGTGATGGATGAGGAATAAAATAATAGAGAAAGAAGGAGAGAGGGTATTGCAAGCGAAAGGGAGGAGGAATACATGTTTAATTTTTATTAATATACCTGCATGTAAGATACACACCTATTTATACAATACATAAAATACAAGCAGCATATTCTACTCAATATAGAGCTGCTTCGATCGACATTGCATTCAGTATGCAGTGGTATCGACCAGGGCGGGTGTAACCTTACCTAGTAAAATAAAATAGAAAAACCGACCAAGTGCGAGTCGGACTCGCGCACCGAGGTATCCACACCACAAAAAAATACATTGAAAAAAAAACATGTTTCTTGCATGGGAACCCCCTTAATATTTTACTTTTTCTATTTTTTATTATTTGTTGTTATATCATCCGCCATAATAACACATATTCTGTGAAAATTTCAACGGGCTACCTATTACGGTTCAAGAGACACAGCCCTCGGACAGACAGACGGACGGACGGACGGACGGACAGACGGACGGACAGACAGACGGCGTAGGCTTAGTAATAGGCTTCCGTACGGGATACGGACACCTAAAAATTAATTAACACTGCAGTTGGACTTAAGTACACAACACGTCACTCACCATCAAAATGTTACTGCATCCTTACCTATAATAAAATCCAACGTCTGCTTTCTGTCTGTCTGAGTGTCTGTCTGTCCGCTTATAACTCGAGAACCACTAAACCGATTTTAATAAAACAAAATTCTACGGATAGCTTGATTCTTCCCATCAACTATAGGTTACTTACTATCTCGCTAAATGGCTTATGAGGTTAGCAGTGAAGTGAAATATGAGAGCGGGCGGAGCCGCGGGCACAGCTAGTATACTTATATAATGAAAGTAAACATGACTCTCACTCACCCATCCAAGCTCTTGCAGGGCCTCACGTTGGCGTACAGGTCAAACTCCTTCCTGAGCGCGAGGTTGAGGGAGCGGTAGCCCTTGCCCACCGGCGTCATGAGCGGACCCTTCAACCCAATCTTGTTGGCGTTGACAGAGTCTATCGCCTTCTGCGGGATGCCAAACTTGCCGTCGGGGCCCTACAATCAAACTGCTACTGTATGTTTGTATTTAAAAACTTGTAAAAACCTGAATGCATCGACACAGGCGAAAGCCCAGCGGTGCACTCGGGACATCTATCAAATGTGGTTTTGTTTTCTTTGTCTATTCTTCTCCTCTTACTTTTCTAAACCTTCTGTTATATTAACTTAGACTTAAGAAAATGAAATTTTTACTGAACCTTCTAAAAAATAAAAAAAATTGAATTTGGAATGTATAAAGGTGATTGTTGCATCAGCAAAGTAGTCCTTCAGAATGAGGAACCTTTGTGCAATCTCCTGGGTATTCCTGCTGCCACAGCTCATAGGGATGTGATGAGAACCGACGCACCGTGTGGGGCTGGTACTTAAAAAGAATAGCCCCACTGCATCTCTCCCCTTGCATATCGCAAAAGGCGACTAAGGGATAAAAACAATATGCCCTGGCAAGGTCCTTCCACCGAGTGCACGCAGCAGGTGGGTCTTCGTGCCTTACTTGCTGCTTGATATTTATCTTGTCCGAATACTTTGCGAAACGTCGCGGTCGGTGTTGTGCTGTATGATTTACCAGAATCCTTGCAGCACAACACCGATTACTCTTGATGCAGCGTGTGGTATGTATGTACTTATACATGATGAGAACCATGTCCAAAGTTTTTGTTTGTTAATGAGAAACTCATCAGACCAACCATTTTTTGGGTATGGATTAGTTAACTCCAGCATTGATCGCAAATTGCTATATACTTATTGTGTAGGCCGAGTTAAAAGATGAATTATAGTGTAAGAATGGTTTGCCGGAAAGGCGTAGTTTCGTAAATTAATTTTCGATTTTTTTTTTAAATGCACCAACACATTGATTTTCAATAGGAATTTATGCAAAAACAACATGCGCGCCTCAACATTCGGTTAAGGTTAATTTATAGAAGATGCATAGTAGCGATTTATAGTAGCGACGCATCTTCTATAAATTAACCCTAGTTATTTTTTTTTTAAACCACCAAAACATTCACCCATACCACTTCCCTTGTTTTTACATATATTTATATTCAAAACCAATGTTTTGAGGCCTTCAAAAAATTTTTTTTTTATTTTTGTATGAAAAATTTATTTTGTATGGGAATTTAATTTTTTCTCCGAAACTACGCATTTCCGGCAAACAATTCTTTCACTATAATTCATCTTTCAACTCGGCCTACACAATAAGCATACCAGCAATTTGCGATCAATGCTGGAGTTAACTAATCCAACCCCCATTTGTTTTTCTTTTCTACTAGGTAGTGGTCTGAGATCCTGAGGTCCTGAGTATTGTGTCCACGGCTCCGCTCGCAGCAAAGTCGATGAAAGCTCTATGTAAATCGTTTGAGTAGTTTTCGAGTAAATCACATGAAAGCTAACCAAATTGGTAGTTTTTTTTCCGACTGCGTTCACTTCCGACCCCACTGCTCGGCTCATATGAATAATGGCTTGATGCTATATCGCCTATAACCTGGTGGAGATATGTCACATTACATCTAGGCAAAAATTGCAAGCGAATAGGTAAAGACGTTCTTGAATTATAAGCGAACTTACATACATACATACACACAGACCAATAATAATAAGTAGAGATATATATATTTTTTTCAAATTTTCCACTAATATTCTCTAAAAGTATAGAAATCTGAATTGTTAAGTATACAGGGTGTTTTATGACCATAGGTCATACATAAAGCAGACCAGGTGCCTACTCCTGAGCCTATTGGAGCAAAAAAGTTACATGACATTTTGTTCTATGGTGAACTTTTTCTTTTTTTTTCATACTAAACTAAATAAAATTGATTTAGTTTAGTATGGAAAAAAAAATTCTGACTGTGGAACAAAATTTCATCTAACTTTTTTGCTCCAAATAGGCTCAGGAGTACCTGGTATAATTTTTCATTAATCTAGATATAATTCTTTAAACACGGATAAAGCGAACTATGAACCAACTATGTCCAATCTAAGTAACAAAAGACGGTATCCTTCTTAGGTAGGATCTTGTACAACAGGGTTATTTTGTAATGATCCTGCAGATTAGCAGAGGTGACTGAAGTAATGAAGTACCTGTGGCGCCATCTATTATTTGGTTTGTTTTATTTTTATTCTTCTTGATACTGCAAGCCGCCAGGAATTTGACATTCAACAGTAGGTTATAAATGTTTAAAGTTGTATACATCGCTTGCACGGATAGTATCCATTGATTACACCCGATGTTATAGTGTCTTCTCAGTAGATTAGATCTTGTGGAGCTTTTATTCTTAGTAGTCTACTGAAGCTAATCTTGTCTCCCATTAATTCAACAGCCAGTTCGTTGGGATGGTTTTGTATTCTCACTTTGTATTGAATTGTTTGGGTCTTTATTTCTTGTTTTACAGTTTGAATTTTCAATTCGCGGTGTAGCCTCTCATTGGTTATGTACCAGGGGGGTGTCTACGATTATTCATAGTGTTTTCGATTGAAACCTCTGCAGAATTTCTATGTTTGAGCTAGCTGCTGTGCCCCACAATTTCAGGCCATGCGTCCGTATCGGCTGCAGTATACATTCATTATTTAGTAGTGTGAATATGTACTAATCAATTCTTAGCATATTCCTTGTATATCACCTTAATTTTTAACTATTTAGGACTTTTATTATTATTGTTGGCATATTATATTAGACATAATAACACTTGTATTAAGTATGTGAAAATTTCAACCGGCTACCTATTACGGTTCAAAAGATACAACCCTCGGACGGACGTACAGACGCACAGGTGGGCAGACAGACCTACAGAGACGGCGTAAGCTTAGTAATAAAATAAAAGTTGTTAAGGTACGAACCCGGACAGCGGTGACGTCGACCTCGTCCCACTCGATGGGCACGCGCGCGGCCTCGAAGATCTTCTGCACGGCGACGGTGATCTCGGGGCCGATGCCGTGGCCGGGGATGAGTGTGACGCGCCGCGCGGCCGTGCTGTACCGCGCAGCCCCGCTGCCCACACCCGGAGCCTGTACAACACCATTTTGTTGTTGACATTGAAGTTTCGAGAACCCATTAGCTCTCAATTTTTTTTTTTTGTCAGCCCCGCTACGGTTTGGAATTACCTTCCGGCGAGTGAGTTTTCCGAATCGTACTGTGTGGGGCCGGTACTTTAAAAGAATAGCCCCACTGCATCTCTCCCCGTGTATGTCGTAAAAGGCGACTAAGGGATATGACTCCCTTCTTATATTACTAGGTGGTAGGGTTTAACCCGCCCGGGTTAGTACCACCGCACTGAATGAAAGGTCGGTCGAAACGGCTATTTAAATAGTTTGTGTTTTCCGTCCAGTTCAGTGTAGCCGGCACGACCGAAGGGAAGCACTGACGTGGCACCAAGTTCACCCGGTGTTATGGGCTGACATCACGGATGTTGTAGGTGATGTAGCCAACCGTGTCAGTTTCCATAAAAAAAAAAAAAAAAAATTTTGCCTGGGTATCTCCAAACATCGTATTAACAGGCTAGACAGACGAGCATTAGTAAGCAAATCTGATAGCATGGCATCCCACTGTGCGAGGTTTCACGACGTGATTTTGGCTGTCGACTGCACCATTGGACCATCGGTTCCAAGTTGGTTTACATAAAAAAAAAGAAAAAACCACAGCACAAAATTTGTGCTGTGGTTTTTTTTACAGAGCACCACCCTTGCAAATACAAAGTGTGCGTCATGTTGGTCAGTCGTGAAAAATATAAACTGAAAGCAGTAAGGGAAACGTGAGTTTGTCAGCGTCCATAGCTCGGTGGTGCGAGGGTTTGGCCGCTGTTCGTGACCTTAAGCGCACCTGGGTGCGGTCAGAACTTGGATGGGTGACTGTTCGGGTTTAATCACCCGGTCTGGTACCATGGAACTCAATGAAAGGTCGGTCGAAGTGGCTAGTAGGAAATAGTTCGTCTTTCCGCTCAGTTCAGTGCACGACCAAAAGGATGCACCGAGTTCACCAAGGTGTTATGGGCTGACATCGCGGATGTTGCAGGTGATGCAGCCAGGGTGGTTTTACAAAGCTGCGGACTCAATATAACGGGGAGGGAGAGGATTACAGGGTGGGGTCGCCCCTAAGGAAACACCAGGGACGGGACATTTAATAAGGGATATATCTAGGTGATGGGAGGGGGCTGGAGAGGTAGGTGAGAGGGGGTTGGAGTGGTAGGTGGGAGGGGGCTGGAGTGGTAGGTGGGAGGGGGGAGGGTAGTCGATTGGTATAATCCCTCCTACCGGAGGGGGTTGAGTGGGCGATAGGAGTATTTTCAATGGTCATAAAAAATTACCATAGCTATTTTGGTGCCCTAAGTAAGATCATTACAATAAAATTTGAGTGGAAATTTCAACATTTTGCAATTTTAGATCATTTTCTTTCCGGATGAAAGAGCAATTTCTTTATGGAAGAGTAGGTAATTGGTGTACATAAAAAATACATTTAAACAATGACTTGACCACTGCAACCAACAATATCAGAGAACAGATTCTTATTTTAAGGCATTTTGTTGGGGGGAAGAGGAGGGATTAGTAACCTGGGTCACGGGGAGGTGGGGAGAAACAGTGAGAGGGGCCTTGTTTAGTTCATTTATGACCACCCTCTGCCGGAGAGGAGTTAAGGGGGACAGGTGGGGGTCATAAAAAGTACTTCCAAAAATGATTATGAAGCATATAAAACAAACAGCGGGAGGGGGGGGGCAGGTACGATTCAGTCATTTCTGACATATTCTTCTAATACCCTAAACTACGGGATAGATGTACCAGTAATTTGCAACCCGTGCCCCAAGTAACTAATCCCCAACCTTTTGTTGGACTTCGAGAGTGTATTATTTATATTATAGGGACAGACATAACCTCCAAGGACGCTACAATTCAATGAAGTATTTATTCAATATATTATTGAAATTACAACCTCCGGTACCGAAGTCGCCGCGGACGCGACTGCGTGCTCGGATGGCGATAGACGCAAAAATAGCGCCCACAGCGGCTCCGCACACTCCAGCAGCCGCTTTATGTAATTCCTTGACATCCTGAGAGGCTATTTTGGTCCCGCACTGATTTCGATCGGTTGCGTAGGGGGAAATCGATCAATGCAACTGGAGGCCGCCACTTACGATTTTCCTGATAAGTCGTGCAGCCATTTCCAGTCACTGAAGGTTGAGGAAAATTTACTGTGCACTGCTCGCCCTTTTCAGAACAGCTGACCACGGTACGCACCACAGACCAGAGAGCTAGGACAGACAGAGACAAATAGAATATGATTATATGACAGATCAGACACAGATAGACAGACCAAAGAGTATATATATCCCGGTGCGACACCCGAAAGACCTTTCGTGAACACTCGGCTCGAAAGAAAGTGTTAGGGTATGAGAATGTGAAAAAGATGGCGGACGGCGGAAGTTTGTCGCATTTTTGTGGTTCTCGCGGTGCGAGAACTTATACTACAGACGTTAAAAGCTACAACAGAATTGGCTGTATACTCTAATGAGTTTTGCCTGTTTCGGGAGGAGACGAATTAATCTTAAAAAAAAAATGGTATGGTATGAGCCACAGAGCATCAAATACCTACCGCCCGCGCCCCCTACTAGAGGCGCCTTATGCCGATGCGATGATATTTGAAACCCAATAACCGTACGCTGAGCTGCTAGCGCTTCGTATGTGTGTGTGTGCTAGTATCGACACTACACACAAAGAGGACCAAGTTAGGCACACGCACAAAACAAATGCACACGCACAACACACATATGTAAGTCATAGGCCACGCCCACAGGCTTCAACGGCGTTGTAGAGAAATCGTGCTCACGGCGCCTCTAGTAGGGGCGGGCGCGCGCATTTCATGCTCTGTGGTATGAGCATAGCCTCCTTCACAGAGTGAATGTTTTGGTGATTTAAAAAAAAATAACCAGGGTTAATTTATAGAAGATGCGTCGCCCTAATGTTGTTGTTTTTGTTACGTTACCAAAACAAAAGTTCATGACGAAGTTTCTAGTTCTCACAAGGTACGGAATCCTCTTTACGCGAGCTCGACTCGAACTGGACCACTAAAAAAAAATTCTCCGGGATATACGCTACCTACCAATACACAAAGTTTCGTAATAAAATCCTAAGCCTTCTAGTTCTCACAAAAAACGGGCTGGTACGGAACCCTCTTTACGCGAGCTCGACTCGAACTTGACCACTTTCCCATGATATAATATAAATATTTTGCCCATGATAAAAAAAACTTTTTAAAACTTATCTAGTACATAAATATCTTTGGGAATGAATGAAAATTTTGTTGGAACAAACACTGTTTTTCAACAGCTCTTATCATGGGAACTATACCTCTTTGAATGAAAGGTGAAGTAACTATCACAGATTACATAATAGTTACTTCGTAACAGATAAATCTCTCCATAGAAAAAGTTCCATTCCTACGGGTTTAATAGACTATGGCTTTACGTCGCCAATCGCTGCGTGCGAAAATGTACCTAAACGAAAGCGTATTGATTATTGCTTTGTAGCTGCGCGCAGTTGCGTGGGCGCGCTTGTAGGTATGCACCGCGGCGGCTGTCGAATTTCCACTGAATTAGGCTCGCCGCCGCGCCGCCGGCGGCGGCAGCCCGTCGAGCGGTAGGTAGTTAGCGCGCCCAAGAACATAGTGCATGAGGCCTGCCTGGTTACGTGTTCAGATCACAGTATAGTCTATGGATAAGAGTTTGACATTAATTATATCTCTTTTTTGTTGTTGTGAGTTGTGAAAAAACACCTTATGATGTTTGCTCCTCGCTTAACAACCGACAAGGATCTTTACACATTTGGGTGAAATTGATGGGCGGCGTTAGTTGCGATTTATGCCACGTGCCAGAAGATCTTTTGTCTCTCCGTCCACTTGGCTCCCCTCGTTTGGATCACCTGGGGGATCCATGTGGATTTTTTGTCCAAACGGATCCCATGACGGGCTGGGTGATTTATTTGGATTTTTTTTGTCCAAAGGTCCTGATCGCAGATAATTTACTGATATCTTTATTATCCTTTTGCCGTTGGAGCGGCCGATATCGGCCGCTTTATACATTATACCTTTACGAATGGAGCGGCCGATATCGGCCGCTTTCTTTTTTTTCTTTGTTTTGTTGGGTGGCCCCAACGAAATTATTTACGTGCGAAAGTAACGCAAAGAAAAATAAATATAATCGATATTCCGTTTGAGAATAAGTCCCCTGGAATGATTTCCTTAATAAATAAGGGGATCCGTTTGGACAAAAAATCCACATCGATCCCCCAGGGGATCCAAACGAGGGGAGCCAAGTGGACGGAGAGTCTTTTGTCGGTTTTTTTATAACAACGTAAAAATATTGTATATCAACGTAAAAAGAAAATGAACACAAAGTGGGTTGACAGGAAAAGCAAAAAGTAGTTTACGGTTTTTAGGGTTCCGTAGTCAACAAGGAACCCTTATAGTTTAGCCATGTCCGTCTGTCTATCTGTCCGTCTGTCTGTCCGCGGCTTAGCTCAGAGACCCTTTGTACTAGAAAGCTGTAAGTTGGCATGGGTATACATACATATTAATAAAGCCGACAAAATGGTAAAATAAAAATTTTGAAATATTTTTTTTTAGGGTACCTCCCCTCCACAGTGGGGATGAATTTTTTTTTCACGTCTACCCCATCGTGTGAGATGTCGTTGGATAGGTCTTTCGAAAATATTGGTTTGTGAAAAGCATTTTTCGATTTAGGGATCGGTTTGTGTATTATTAAGCTTTTAAGTGCTAATTTTTGTTAGAGTCAAACGTCCCCATCCCCCGCCAGCTAAACGGTTGTTATTAGATATGTGAAAAAGTTCACAGCAGTAGTACCAAAGTATCAAAATTAAAAGGAAAACTATCACAGCTAAGTAGGCTGTACAGGTTGACGAGTAATAGTCTACCAACTAATAAAATGTACGGACGACAGCCATCATTTCACGGTTGAAGAACTTTTTCAAATTAACATTCATTTATTTCCCCTACAAAATTATACAAATAATCAAATAATTTATATTGATAGGGTTCCGCAACTACGGAACCCTACACTGCGCGTGGCCCGCCCGACACGCACTAGCCCGCTTTTTTTTATCTATCTTTATAGAAAAGATGGCGCTTGGCGCTTGCGTTTGGCGCCACAATCCTGAACAAAAAAATAAGCTCTACTTTAGAAAAGAGTCAACCCATCGAACAGGCAGGATTTAGAAAAGGCTTCTCTACAATCGATCATATTCACACACTCGAGCTCCTTATCGAGAAATACCAAGAGAAAAGTAGACCGTTGTACTTGGCATATATCGATTACAAAAAAGCATTCGATTCAGTGTCACACAACTATATCTGGGAAACCCTAACAACACAAAATGTGGAAAACAAATACATAAGAGTAATCAAAAGCATATATAGGAACAGCAAAAGTAGAGTTAAACTAGAAACAGCTGGTTCTTGGTTCCCAATAAAGAGAGGCGTAAGACAGGGGGACCCGCTATCACCTATACTATTTATAGCCACATTAGAGTCAATAATAAGCAAGCTTGACTGGAAAGAACGCGGCATAAAAATAAAAACGAAGTACTTAAGCCACCTACGTTTTGCCGACGACTTGGTGCTGATATCAGAGAAAGGAAAAGAACTACAGCACATGGTAGAGTCATTAAATGAAGCTAGCAAGCTCGCTGGCCTAGAAATGAACCTCTCCAAAACTATGATAATGACCAACAGCACCAAGGTACAAATATATGTCGACGACGAGCCTCTTCAACACACCGAAAAATACATCTACCTAGGAAAACAAATAAGCTTCGACAGATCAAGCAACTACCAGGAGGTTGAACGCAGGGCTCAGCTAACATGGAACAAGTACTGGAGCTTAAAGGAAATATTTAAGAGCAACATGCCAATTAACCTGAAGACCAAGGTTATGAACTCATGCCTTATACCATGCCTAACCTACGCTTGTCAGACGTGGAAGTTTAATAATAATATCAGAAATAAAATTACTACGTGCCAACGCGGAATGGAACGCAGTATGCTTAATATAAAAAAAATTTATAAAATAAGACATACAAAAATACGAAAAATCACAAAAGCAACAGACGGCCTGGCACAAGCTCTTGCATTAAAATGGAAATGGGCAGGACACGTATCACGTCTTCAAGACCAGAGGTGGACAAAAAGTGTGACAGCATGGAGGGGGCCAGTAGGCAAAAGAAAGAAAGGGAGACCTTGCAACAGATGGGAAGATGAAATTAAAAACACAGCAGGCCCAAACTGGATACAAACAGCAAAGTCCAGAGAAGACTGGCTCACTTTGGAGGAGGCCTTTACCTGCAGAGGGGTTCTTGCAGAATAATTTAAATTCAACAAAACAATTGTATTAAAATAATTAACTACTCAATCTTCGTTACTAATCAAAACTACTTTGTAAACCATTAATTCTGTAAGAAATAAAAGGCTTTTTTATTTTTATTTTTATTTTTATTTTATTATTTATTATAGAAAAGATGGCGCTTGGCGCTTGCGTTTGGCGCCTCGATAATCAATTTTGTTTGTGTTTCTCGCGATTACGAGAAAAAATTATTACAACAGACGAGAAAAATTACAAGCAAGAGGCTGTATGGTTGAAACATGACTTTTGCCTATCCCAAAAAGGGACTAAATTTAAAACAATTTTTTTGCCAATCAACCAAAGAGTATAGTAATTCAATCAACCTAGATTTGGCTTTATGGTCGAAGCATCGTGGGTCGAAGTTGTGGTCGAAGTAACTATTAAGTAATCTGTGCTGCGGTATGGTGGTCAAATGATCTTTGCCTGCCTATCCCAAAAAAAGGTCTCGTTGTATTAAAAATATATATTTTTGTGGTTCTCGCGGTGCGAGAATTTATACAAAAGACGTTAAAAGCTACAACAGAAATGGCTGTATACTCTAATGAGTTTTGCCTGTTTCGGGAGGAGACGAATTAATAAAAAAAAATAAAAAAAAAAAACAACAACAACAACTAGATTTTTTTTTATTTACTTTGATTTTTAGGTTAGTTGCTGTTCTAGTGAAGTGGTTATTTATTTTCTCTTTGCTAGTAAATCCAATTACTTCTCTAAAAATCGCAGTCAGTGGTAAATAAATAACTATTATTTTCTTTGGGTTCCCTCCGTCGCGCGGCTATTCCTCGCTACCTACACCTAGCTGAGCTGATCACAGTTTCGAACTTTGACCAAGAAAGATAATGATTGGTTTTGCTCCCTATATCTAAACACTCACGAAACTGAGAATAAATACCAGTTCATAATCACATTTCTGACTAAATACCTGCTACAGACAAAGCACACCGATTCGGTTCCTGTTGCGATTATGCCATGCCTTCCACCAGATGATGCCATGCACCAATGATATTAAATGTTAAAAAGGAGGTAGATATTAGTCGTCTGGTTCCAGTATGCCACCGCTGACGGTTATGACGTAACAGCTATCGGTACCGTCGACAAAAAAGTCGGATAGACGAATGCTCCCGCCACCAGGTGTTAAACTGAACCTGTCGTTACTTCGTATTTCAGGCATAGAATTAATGTGTACTACCATCTAATAATAATTCTACGTAATTAAGTGACATGACTAGTGAAGCTAGCGCACACGTCATAGTCATATTACTATTCCTTTTTTTACTCGTATTGGCATTTGAACACTACAAATGTTAGTAATAAAACAAATAACACAAAAAAAAACAAATTCGTACACGCGCGACGGGTAGGTAGCTCAATTACACATATAATACGGGCGTGGCTACGCGGTATTATATTCTTTGGCTACGCGACAGCGATACTAACGCTACTGAGCTGGGCGTCAGCGGGTGTAGGGTGAGGCGCGATGTGCGGAAGCGCGGGCTGAGGTAGCCGCAAACCAGCAATAGACAAGTAATAGGTTCTACGAACTCCCAAAGCGGCACATTAATGCTAATAATGTAAGGCAATTAGGTAAGACAATTGTCGTGCAAGAAGTAAAAAAAAAAAAATCTTAAAACTATAAATTGTAATCTTAATAAAACAATTAATCAATGTACATATACAATAAGAAAGAAAGAAATACATATGTAATAAGATTAAATTACCAATTATAAATATATACATAGGTAAACACAATATAAATAAAATCAAAGTCTCGCACCAACGACGTGCATGTTCACGACGTGCGTCTTTCCTAAGTAGTTATCAGTTATACCAACCGCAAAATAACTTGAATTCCCTCCCTTTCTCTCCCGCGCTGCACCCCGCATGCGCCATCTCATTCCCACTATGCGGAATGTGCTATGTGGGACGATGCAGAGCAACATATACTTGTCTCTTTTTTTCTCTCAACCTGAGACATGCCGTCCGTCTTCCTCTCGCAATATTGTGACGTAAAAATGTGGCTTTGTAGTTAGTGATGCGCTAATTCATTTCAACTGTAGAAATTTTTTAATTGCAATTTGTAGAAATTCATACAGTTAATTCGTTCGGCGGCATTCGGACAATGATGAATGTCACTCCGGCTGAATATAAATAATTTATGAATGCAAAGGCCGAAAAACAATTGTATGAATCGGAATCGCCGCGATTGTTCGAATGCATTCAAAGTTGAAAAAATGTCTAATAATTGGAATAAGACTATTCGAGTCGGCGCATCACTGTATAGTTTTTTCTGTCAACGTTTCAAGGTTGTGCTGTGTGTCAGCATCGAATGTCGTATACCTAGACAATGTATCTTTCTTAAAATATTGCCATGCACAATCAAGGCAAGATGTGTTTCTTGAAATGCATTTCAGACCAGAATTGTTTTTATAACTTTTCCATGTGCCTTCGGGGAAAAAGAGATGAATTTAGAAAAAGGGATTAATTGTAATTCAGAATCAAATTTTATCTTTACACTGTAAATGCAAGTTAGGTTTTATTGGTTTTAGGGTAAATAATATCCTTACCTTTAATAAAATGCAACATCTGCTTTCTGTCTGTATGTATGTCTGTCTGTCCGCTTATAACTCGAGAACCACTGAACCGATTTTAATACAGTTTGGTTATACGGATAGCTTGGTTCTTCGCATCAATTATAGGCTACATTTCATTACGTTAAATGGCTTATGAGGTTAGCAGAGAAGTCAAATATGAGAGCGGGTGGAGCCGGGGGCACAGCTAGTAAATTATATAATTAAGTTAATAACTAACTATAAATTTAAAACTAAACTAAATAAACCCAAATCAAATGTTTATACTTACACAACATAATATATAGGTATACCTATTCCTCTTTGTATAATTTCAGACAATGGAAGAAATGGCTACAGATGTCAAAAATAGACAGAACTCTACACACGAGAACGCTGAACGTGAACCCAAAGGGACTGAGCCTGCACTTAAAGAACTTGAGTCTGCACTCAAGGAAACCGAGCCCGTACTTATGGAATATGAGTCAGTACCTATAGAATCTGAGCTCACACCAAAGGAGACTGAGCCCGTATCCATGGAATATGAGTCTGTACCTATGGAATCTGAGGCCATACCTAAGGAGACTGAGCCTGTATCCATGGAATATGAGAGTGCACCTATAGAATCTGAGGTCATACCAAAGGAGACAGAGCAGATACCCAAGGAGACTGAGCTTGCACCTAATGTGTCTAAGGCTGCACCTAACATGCCTGATCTCACACTCAAGGTATCTAACACTATCGACCCTAGGCAACACCCATCAGAGCCTGAATCTTTATTAAATGTGGTCGAGCCTGACCCAATGGGAGTCAGGCCCAAAGCTGTGGTTAAAAAATCCACACTCCAGGAACCTACACCCACACTCAAGGAACGTGCACCCGCACTCAAGGAACCTGCACCCACTCTCAATGGAGCAGAATCCACATTTAAGGAACCTGCGCCCAGACTCAAGGAACCTGAACCTGTAACCAACAAGTCTAAACCTGCACCCGAGGAGGCTGGGCCTGTACGTCAACTCACTATGGCTGGAGCATCGAATAATTCTGATCCAGAATCTACAAAGACGGTAATTATTAACAAATATGTGTAGGTAGTTAACTAGTTCTGTTTTACTAATATTCCCTGACAGGCAGGTGACAAACTCAGCACTCAATGTCTTCACTACTCATCCAGGCCCATTGCAAGTAGGAGAAGGTTTCAATAATTGAAAGAGAGAATATAATTATTGAGCACGGGACCAGAGATTGGCCAATCTTGCTCTCTTGCAGTGCTCTAGCCTTTTTCAGTGCGGTCTGCGAAGCTCTTTCCATGTAGGACCTTATCCCCGATCTAGCCATGATAGATAGCAAATTATTTATTGCTCCACAATTATTTTACAAGAAAAATAACACATTGAATACAGGTACATGAGGTGCAAAAAACGGGACTTATTCCTTGAAGAGATTTCTTACAACCAATGTTTAGGTGTTCAATGTGTTCACTGTCATGTGTGAGGCGAGTATAACCTAGACTTGCCTTGAAGAAACACTGAACACGGCTCTGAGTTCGACTGCAAATAACACAGTCTAGAACGCTTTTCTCACTATCTGGTCTATTCGTTGGCAGTATTTCTTAACTTTCACATTATGGCCCTTCGTCCATGGTACCGTGAGATCCACAAGTACCTACTAAATGCCTTGTAAATTTTGTGTATACTGTTTGTGTATCTTAGTCGTGTAGTGCGTATATTTATACGAATGTATGTTTATAAAAATATGCATTGGTTTGTATTATTAGATATTTATTTACATTTTCGAATCAAGTATATTTTTTTTTTCAACTAAAATCTCTGCCACTCCACACTCTTTCTTATCTACTACTTTCTTATATACCACAGGTGGTTGGTATGGTAGGTGGAACGCCTTTAAGTTGTTATGCAACCACCCTGATCATCTTGTGGCCTTCATGGAGGACATAGTCTGAAGGGGGTAGCTGGGGGTCAAGGGGTCCCATGAAGGTCCCAGATAAAGAGGGATTATTTTGCAGGTTTAGAGCCAACCCTGCAAAACAAACAAAAACAAAAAAATTTTGTGCAATAATGGCAATACTTATGATTTACTTAACTACCTATTTAAATGTTTATTGTGATAAACGTGTCTTCCTCTGATACAGGTGAGCACAGTCATTAAAGAACTCTGTGTTGAAATGGGACGAGGAAAGAAATGTTTCTATAATATACCACCTGATGAAAAGTCGGTAACAAAAGAATTTAAACCCACGACGTGCTTACTGGGACAATGCAGTTTTATCACAGATTGCCCGCCACTCTCTAGAGATTCAGATGAAAGAGAAGATGATATTATGAAATTTCTCAAAGCGTACACTGCCCTAGGTGAGCAGGAATTTAGCGAACTGGTTGAATATTGCAGGTAAGCTTTGTTATAGGTGCCTACCTGATTTAGTGGAATTTTGTTAAAGTTATTCTTAGCCTTGGTATTTCAGCTTCCACTTAACCTTGGTATTTTAACTCCACTCAGTGTCAGAAGGAACTTTATGTGACAGATTCCCCTTATCGCACATGGCATTATTCCTAGTGCTTAGTGGATGTTTAAAACTGGGCCTCGTATAGCACATGGCCTACTTGCACCTTACTTGACTCACCGCAAAAACATTTGTCTGCGGTTCGAATCCCGTCGGCGTGAAATTTACGTGCATACCTACACCTGCTGCTTCACCGTTCGGAACCGGTGTAAAACTGTAGGTCCCTTCCCTTGCCCCTTACTAGGTGGTAGGCTCAAAATGTAGTCGACTGGGTTGGTACCACCGTACTGGATGTAAGATGGCCGCATAGCAACCTCGGTAGTGTTCTCCTCTAGTCCAGTATAGCCAGCAATCCAGGGAAGTCTCCGGTATGGCACCTACCTTCTCGGTGGTGATATTGGCTGGTCGGAGCATGCGCTTTGGCCCCTCCGAATCAGTTATCCATATTGGATTACATAAAAAAAAAAAAAAATTGTGATTTTCAACTTCCACTCAATGTCAGAAGGAACTTTATGTGACAGATTCCCCATATCGCACATGGCATTATTCCTAGCGCTTAGTGGATGTTTAAAACACGGCTTACTTGCACCTTACTTGGCTCACCGCAAAAGCATTGGTGACTTAGCCTTGGTATTTCAACTTACACTCAGTGTCAGAAGGAACTTCATGTGACAGATTCCCCTTATCGCACATGGCATTATTCCTAGCGATTAGTGGATGTTTAAAACTGGGCCTTGTATAGCACATGGTTCGCACCTTACTTGGCTCACCGCCATATCATTTATTTATTTATTTATTTATTTATTTATTTATTTACTCAAAAACCTCCTATTTACAGATAATATCCAATTCTTATTTTTTTTTTTTTTTTTTTTTTTTGTGATTTGCACTGAGTGCGTTGATTTTTTATTGCAGCGATTTTCTCAGCCATTTTGCCGGAGAACCTTTTTTACTGAAGATCCCAATGTATATGGGAGCACGACACACTGCCACGTGTGACGTTCACTCGTGGCCACAAAAAGCCTGCACGGCGTGTACTCACCACCTAGGGTTCATCTTCGTTACTTTTCGCTTTTTTATGTATGACTCAGGAGAAGGAACTTGTGCTATTTTACCGCTTCTGGATTTTTTTTCCTTTGTAGTTGGCACTTCTAAGTATAAAACAAAAAAAATTAACATTTTAAGATTAAAAGGATTACTAAAGATGTATCTTCTCTTTTCAGTTTGAAGTCATTTAAGAGGCCTGAAGTTAACATAGTTACCTCCAATAAACCCAACTTAAATCTTAATAACGAAAGCACAGATAACAGTGAGTCAGAAATCGAAAACGACGGCGACCTAGAAAATACTGAGATGAATGAGCAACAAAGTATTGAGAAGATTAAATCAAAGAATATTAAGAAATTGAAAGCCATAAGCGGCATTTTAAAACATGAATCAATGGATCCTGAATCTACGGTCTCTCGTTCTTTGAAGTACCGCGGAGAGAACCCTTCACATCACAGATTGGTAAGTTTCTAAGTGCTTAAGCCACGACAGAATATAGACAAGAGATGACTGGGTCCAACAAAACTTGGTACTTTATTTATTTATTGTAATTTTTTTTAATATATTTAGTACTAAGCATGTACCCGTTTTATATTACTTCATTAGATAGATGTAAAATCTAAAATCAAGAGAAAAAAAAATATGTCCTGACCAGGATTTGAACCTGGAACTCTGGTATGAGCCGCCAAAGCGTTAATAATTTCCCCACCGGGTCTATTTATTTATTTATTTATTTATTTATTTACTTTATTCGGGAAATAGACAGCCTAGCCGAAACAACATTACAAAAAACATAAGTCAAGTATTACGCCTATAAACATATTTCCACTAAAACATCTAAGATTATAATAACGTAGATCGATGATCGATAACGTACATCGGGTCGATGATGTGTTCTCTCCAAATTTTTGACATCTTCTATAATGTAATGTGAACTCCTGCGTTCTGTTAACTTGCACAATTCCATATTGCATCTTATGAATCTACGCAATACCAGGGGTAAGAATGAATCTTTGCATTTAAAGAAGAAACTGGGTACATCACCGCCAACAGGGGGCATACCCCATCGAAATGAACGTGGCAATCGGCGATTAACTAATTGCATCCACAGATTGGTTGACGCCTAGCGCACGTGGGGTTAATTGTGTGTGATTGGTGGACTATGAAGTGGGGCCTCTCCGCGGTCAGCGTTTATATGCGTGCGCCGGGGGATCGCTAAGTAAATAAAATAAAACTCAGAGCTGCGCGGTTCGGGGGACGCGACGTCACCGAGTGAGTGACCAAAACAAATTCTGTTTTTTACTTAGCGGCCCCCACATTGCCTTTAAGTTTTTTTTTTTATGAAAGAGCGACATAGCTCCGAGCCACCCAGAAGGTGTCTAATGACGCCCATGGACAGTCGGTCGTATGCGGGGGTTGCGAATGCCGGGCCGGCATTCACGCCCCTCTTGAAGAACCCGAGTTGGGAGGTAATATATGGACAGGGAGACTTCAAAGGAAATTCTTTTTTGACTTTATAGGATTCAGTTTCAGATATTTAGTTCGCCATATAAAACACACTTAGGGTTAATTAAGGGTTGTTGATGTGTTTGGGGGTTGTTGTTCAGACTCGTTCTCCGCGCTTAAGCCCACTCCATTGTGGGCCTTTTGCGCGTCCTACGGCCTTACTCCAACCAGCCGAGTTCTTCCAGGAGGCGGCACACTCTCTTTAGATCTTGGCACGCCTCTCGAAATGTAGTAGGGTCTCCCAGCTCCTTCGCCCTTAGGTCTGCCACCTCCTCGCATTCCAGCAGCACATGGGTGGGTGTCTCATCCACCTGCAGGGTTGCTCTGCACAGTGGACTGTCCGTTACGCCAATTACATAGAGGTGTATGTTAAGTGTACACTGTACAGTGACCATTAAGCATACCTATCACTGTAAGTAGTTTGTGTCGGGAGTTTTTAAAATTTTTAATTTAACTTTTATTATGTTATATTCTGTGGTTGTTGTTGTTGTTGTTGTTTGGTTTGGGGTTGGCTCTAGGCCTGCAAACTAATCCCGCTTGGTTGGGGAACTTCGTGCAAAACCCCGCAGTCTCCAGCTACCCCAGCCAGCCTATGTCTTCCATGAAAGCCACAAGTCGACCGGGGTGTCTGCAGACCACCGCGCTTAGTCGCCTTTTACGACATACACGGGGAGAGATGCAGTGGGGCTATTCTTTTAGAGTACCGGCCCCACACGGTACTATATTCTGTGGTACAAACTGCGTTACTACTTGAATTTTTCTAAAGTTAATGAATGTTATCGCATTTTATGATTTACTTTCCATTTTGCAGGCGAACGCTGAAAAGGGTGACGTTCCCGCTTCTATTCCTGACAGCGGTAAGCGGCGAAACGAGGGCGACAGTAAGCAAGAAAATGACAACAGAGAACAGCAAAACAGGCGCAGCAGTAAGCGGAACAAGAAAGATAACACAAAACAGCAAAGCAACGGAAATATTGAGAATGTAAACAGTGAAAATAATGAGCAGGAACTGTCGACGAGTGAAACAATACAAAAATGTTCTCTTCCGGCCACTGTCACTCGCGCTATGAGAAGCAACGAAGACAAAACGTATCATAGATTGGTAAGTTGACTTTCAAATAAAAAATAAATGTTTTGTAAACAATCTACAGCTAAACATAAATAAATAGTATCAGATCCGGCCTAACCCTCGACAGCTCAGTGGTGCGATCAGTCGACCTCCGTTCGCACACCTGGGTGCGGTCAGAACATGGACGGGCGACCGTTCGACCGTTGGAGGCTGACCGCGGTTCGGATTCCATGTAAAACTGTAGGTCCCTTTTCTTCTTACCTTACTAGGTGGTAGGGTTTAATGCGCCCGCACTTACTGAAAGGTCGGCCGAAGTATAAATAGTTTGTGTCTTCCGTCCAGTTCAGTGTAGCCGGAACGAAAGGGAAGCACTGACATGGACCTGAGGGGCTGACATCACGGATGTTGTAGGTGATGTGACCAACCGTGCGAGTTTTCATAAAGAAATCTTTATTAGCTCTGACTATTGAGTTTTGTCTGTTTTACTAGAATTAAAATCAACAATCAGAAATTTTTCGACCACATGCCAAGTATTTTGGTTTTAAAGATGCAACCAAAACTCACATTTTGATTTACAGTCCCAAGACTTTGTGAACGCGGGACCGGATGACTTGGAACCTTACAAAGTGCTGGTGTACTGCTTAAGACTGTACCGGCCTTTCATCACCGTCGGACCATTGAAGGGTGTTAGTAAATATTTGCTTTTTAAATTAACTATGCCAGGTTTATTTTTCATGACTGGCACAGCGTTTGCGTGTGATTTGGAACCTCAACTATACAAATTAACCCCTAACTTTACAACTGGCCTGCGTCGCACCGCGTCGTGTGCGGACTAAATTGACCATAATCTTGTCGTTGATACACTGTTTTTACAGAATTGCTATTTTTGTAGAAGAACTGAACAATTTTAACGCGATGAGATAGATAGAAATCCTTTATTGCTCCAAAAAAAATTACAGTAACAAACGATAAGTAATTTACACGAGGGGCAAAGGCGGACTTATCCCTTACAGGGATTGCTTCCAGTCAACCTCTTGATGTTTGAGAGTCGAATGTTGTGAGATGTAAGTAGGTATTGTAGCAAAAGACTTGAGTGTGGGAATGTAAAGGTGCGTACAGACATCGCGAGGCATGCGGCGCGAACGGTTCGTCACGCATGCTTCAACCTGAGGCATGCGCGCAACATTTATGCATAACTCCTGAACGGCATATGCTCAAGCTGAGCACGCAAACAACCACACACGCATATATAACAGCCGTCAGCAGCAAGATAATAACATACCGCAGGACCACAACATCAAACTTAACAAGTACTGCAACTTAGTAGACCGGATTGTGAGAAACGGATTCAAGACTGATCTCTTCGCTGTGGAAGTCGGAGCAAGAGGACTACCAGCGAAGTCGCTCTACAGTATCTTCAAGAATCTAGGGCTCCCAAGATCGACGCTAAGCTCATATATGGAGAGAGCTTCGAAAACGTCACTGGAAGCATCCTACAGAATATGGATAGGTAGAGAGAGGGAGGTCGAGAGCGGGACTGGTGGTTTCCCTGCGTCCTAGTCAACGCAGACTAGCTGACGAGGGCTTGAAGCGAGCCAAAACGTGAAGCATGCGCGGGAAATTTAGAGTGGCCACTCGCTAGTCCCGACCTCGATTAATACCCTCCTCTACTGCCGATGGGCCCGGATATGTTCCGTGAAGCCATCGCAAGCTTAGATCCACACCTTCCTTCGTCCACACGGAACGCACACCTCGCACTGAGGCAGCCACGCAACGAGCGTACGCGGCGAATGCTCACAGTGAGCACTCACATCCACACAGCCCGAGGCATGCGTGACGAACCATTCGCGCCGCATGCCTCACGATGTCTGTACGCACCTTAAGATCTAATATAAAGAATATAACAATGTAAACTATAATATACTACATATAAGTATGCACTAGTTAATTAAAAGTATACATGAACGAGCGGTGGTTAAACGATTCATTTCGTAAATGTACATACATAAATACCACACACGCAGTATCCCGACAATCAGGGTAAGCAGAGTAATCGGTGTTGTGCTGCAAGAACTCTGGAAAATTGCAACAAAACATCGACCACCACGTTTAGCAAAGTATTCGGACAAGATAACTATCAAGCAGCAAGTATGGCACGAAGACCCACCTGCTGCACGACTCGGTGGTAGGACCGTGCCAAGGTGAGAGGTGGCAAGCCTGTGTCGCCCTTTAGCACGGCATCTCATCCTTATCCCTTAAGTTGCCTTTTATTACATGCACGGGGAGAGACGCAGTGGGGCTATTCTTTTTAAGTATTGGCCTCACACAGTACTTCGTAAATGTGTTGATTTAAATTAACATCTGACATTTCAAACACGCGCCATTCTTTATTGTGCGTTAAATTTGCAGGTTGTATACAAATATAAGACATGGAGGGGTCCACGGTTCCAGCAGAACTTTTACTTCCTCGGCAGCCAAACCCTGGCCGACCTACGCGATGTTATCAAGTGCCCGAACGATTACGGGCCGTGCACTGATTGTAGCAACAGCCCAGACGAAGACTACATTGAAAATCTCAAGGTGAGCCTTTTGTTTCTCTATTACAACTACCGACCACCGTCGCAGGCTCTGGCATTAGCGTAACCAGGCTAGTGATGTAACTTGAAAAAAAAAAAAAAATGTTTTTTTCACAATTTGAGAAAAAAACATGAAAAAAAAACTTGGCACCGTCTTTTTTTTTCAAAATCTGGTTTTTATTTTCAGAAAAAAGAAAATTCTATTAACTAAAATGAGATGAAACGCTAAATGTGATTGTTTTATTGTAATTCCAATAATTAAAAGTCAAATTTAGTTTAAATCAATAAAATTATACATACATCAGTAATTGTTGCTAATTTATTTTGAGCCGTTTTTGTACTACATATTTGACAACATCAATTTGTAGTTCCTTTAAACCAAAAACAATTATTATCAACTCGTATTTAACGGTAACCACCATATGATATTTTTATTTTCGTACTGTTGAAAAGAAACGTAGGTACTTAGGAAAAAAAAAAACTGTATTTTTTCTTGTTTTTTTTCCACTTTTTTTTTTCATGTCAGAAAAAAACGGTTTTTTTACAACTCTACACCAGGCGCACGCGCACTTTAGGTATGAAGCTAAAAGTACATCGGCAGGCCCGACTTGGCGGGCCAATTCAATGAAATGTGCCGCGTCAGAAGATATATGTAATTCGTAATTCGTTATGGGCGGCTGAGTCGGAGGGGCCAAAGCACATGCTCCGACCAGCCAATATCACCTCCGAGAAGGTAGGTGCCATACCGGAGACATCCTTGTATTGCTGGGTATACTGGACTAGAGGAGAACACAACCGAGGGCTTAAGCGGCCATCTTACATTCAGTACGATGGTGCCAACGCAGTCGGCTTTAATTTGAGCCTACCACCTAGTAAGGGGCAAGGGAAGGGACCTACAGTTTTACACAGGTTCCGAACAGTGAAGTAGCAGGTGTAGGTATGCACGTAAATATTTTCATCAGAAAAAACTCATTGGTACACGCCGACCGAATTCATACCTCGGACCTCTCACATGAGAAGCCAATATGTCCAAACCACTTGGGCACCCGCCGCTTAAATGTATAGTTACGCGATAGAAAGAGAAGCATGTTGTAGGTGCATATAATTTTAGGCAAGCAGCATAACCAAAAAAATAACCATAAAAAAAATAACCAGGCTTAATATAAAGAAGAGCGACGCATCTTCTCTATTTAACCCTAACCTAATGTTGGGGCGGTGCATGTTGTTTTTTTTACGTTTCGTTTCGTACATGTGGGTGCGCGCGAAAACAGCTGAACTTCCTATGTTCTTTCATGTGCCGCTTGCCTATAAAAAGAACCCAAACCTATTTTTTTAATATGCTAATAATACATAATAGATAATAAAAAACTGGCCAACTGCGAGTCAAACTCGCGCACCGAGGGTTCCGTATCGCCATGTCACGGCTAGCGCCACTAGATGCATTTCATAACATGCCATCTGATGGCTTGTTATGAAATGCTTCATACTAGTTTAGTCACGATTAGAAAATGCTTCATAATCTATCAGTGTTATTATGTGGTTAGTCACTAAATGATTGTAAAAATGACTATGGAAAAAAAGCCCTGCGAAGTTTCTTACCGGTTCTTCTTCGTGGGTGTAATCGAATCGGATAGAACAAATTGTAACAAATTCGAGTACAGTCACGCTGTCTAATGAATGCTTAATAAACAATATACAACAATATTTGGTAGATGGCGCCCGCGCATACACTTTTTGGTTCTTCTATGGGAACCCCCGTTATTTTTTTACTTTTTCTTATTTTTATTTATTATTTGTTGTTATATCGGCCATAATAACACATTTTCTGTGAACATTTCAACGGGCTACCAATTACGGTTCAAGAGATACAGGCCTCGGACAGACGGACGGACGGACAGACAAGCGGCGGGTGGCCGAGTGGTTTGGGCATCGGCTTCAAATGCGAGAGGTCCGAGGTTGGAATCCAGTCGGCGTGTACCAATGAGTTTTTTCTGACGAAAAAATTTACGTGCATACCTACACCTGCTGCTTCACCATTCGGAACCGGTGTAAAACTGTAGGTCCCTTCCCTTGCCCCTTACTAGGTGGTAGGCTCAAATTGTAGCCGACTGGGTTGTTTGTTACCACCGTACTGGATGTAAGATGGCCGCATGGCAGCCTCGGCTGTGTTCTCCTCTAGTCCAGTATAGCCAGCAATCCAGGGAAGTCTCCGGTATGGCACCTACCTTCTCGGAGGTGATATTGGCTGGTCGGAACATGCACTTTGGCCCCTCCGACTCAGCCACCCATACCGGATTACATAAAAAAGAAGGCAGACGGACGGACGGACGGACAGACAGACAGACAGACGGCGTAGGCTCAGTAATAGGGTCCCGTACCGGATACGGAACCCTAAAAACAAAAAAAAAAGAATTCGCAAAAGTGAGATTCCAACCCACGTCACTAGATTGAAAAACAAAGCATTATACAATTGAGCTATAAAACTTACGTTAAGTAATGCGAATTTCGCCATCAGGTTAATCACGGAGGTAAAACAAGCCGACTTGGCAACATTAGAAAACGTGAATCGCCTCATCTCGCTCTGCATTCTTTTGATTGGATATAGGTGTCTCGTTCGGCGGCATTTATAGCTCCTAGGCCTCAGTTGCTCCCTACATCCAAAGCCTTCAAGGTCAAACTGTTGTCTTTACGCTTGGTGAAGCGATATCAAAATAAGCAATTCAGCGCCGCACCGGAGGTTAGTCACCATATGCCATGCCGCACGTGACACGTCACGTCTGTGTGCATGTGCGTGCTGTGTTGGTGATGTCGGCATTTGCGCCAACACACGCGCGTGGACAAGTCATGTATATTGTATGCACTAACACATCTTTAACGTATTTCGTCGCGCGCGTCGCACCAGCCGCCTCCGCTCCTCCGCGCCGCGCCGTGCCTCCGCCGCGTTTTTTTCTTTACCTTCAAGATAATTAAGTGAGGCGGTGCTTCACTTGCTTTACCTGGGGAACCGCCACTGAGAGTGATCCTTCTCTACGTTAGTACTTTAATGTATTCTGTGGCGTGAGTCTATCGCAGCAGTCGGATAAGATTGGTGGTAGGGAGGGGCGTGCACACGTCGTCGTCGCAGCCATTTTGTCAGCCTAAAATTAGCGATTGTAATACAAAAGGATTGTAAATGATTTTTATTACATACACACTTTTTCTTCTATAAATAAACTAGCTTTTGCTCGCGGTTTCGCTTGCAGTAGACTCATTTTAATAGCAAATATGATTTAAACGCAAATATGATCATAAACAATCGCTTCTTTTAGATTCTCTCTCTCTTTCTCTCTCCTCTCTCTCTCTCTCTCTCTCCCGCCCATACTATACTTTCTTTGATACTGATCAGCCCTAAGGCGTAATATTTAGCGTGATAGGTGTTTCGTTAGTCATGTCATTAACTTCGGGAGGGTTACATACACATTCAAATAAACACGTTACGCAAAAAAAATTATGTGTTTATAGTATATTACTTTTCGAGAAATTTAACAAAACATGTTTGCTACCTAAACATTAACCTGTGTGTAACAGTAGGTAACTTGCATTGTACGGGGTCAATGACCGTACTACAGATTCAAGACTGATCTCTTCGCTGTGGAAGTCGGAGCAAAAGGACGACGAGCGAATTCGTCCACAGTCTCTCCAAGAATCTAGGGCTGCCAAGATCGACGCTAAGCTCATACATGGAGAGAGCTTCGTAAACGTCACTGGAAGCATCCTACAGAATATGGATAGGTAGAGAGAGGGAGGTCGAGAGCGGGACTGGTGTTTCCCCGCGTCCTAGTCAACGCAGACTAGCTGACGAGGGCTTGATGCGAGCCGAAACGTGAAGCATGCGCGGGAAATTTAGAGTGGCCACTCGCTAGTCCCGGCCTCGATTGATACCCTCCTTTACTGCCGATGGGCCCGGATATGTTCGGTGAAGCCATCGTAAGCTTAGATCCACACCTTCCTTCGATGTTAAAACCCAGAACAGCTGTTTGTTGTAAGTAAGTCACAAGGTCACTATGATTGGTTTTTACAGCTACTTATTTGATTTTATTTTTTTGTTAGGAGAAAAAATGCTCCTATAAACATATGTTTTTTTCTTACGTAAAGTGTTTATTTGAGTGCGTATGTAACCCTACCGAAGTTAATGACATGACTAACGAAACACCTTATATAGGGAGCCTCAAGAACTAGTTCAGTTTCCACAAATAAAAAAAGAACAACACCGACCGGCGGCGCCACATTGCGAAATGTGTCTTTTTTTAATGGAAACTGACACGGTTGGCTACATCACCTACAACATCCGTAATGTCAGCCCGTAACACCGCGTGAACTAGCTTGTGCCACGCCAGCGCTTCCCTTCGGTTGTGCCAGCTACACTGAACTGGACGGAAAACACAAACTATTTACATAGCCGTTTCGACTGACCTTTCATTCAGTGCGGTGGTATCAACCCGGACGGGTTAAACCCTACCACCTAGTAATATAAGGAAGGGAGTCATATCCCTTAGTCGCCTACTTGTGTTACAGGAGGTGTTTCCGTCAGCGTGCATGTTTATAAACAACATATTCTACAGTGACATGCGTCACCCCAAGGCCATCGATTACTCGGTGCCGATCCGGAACTGGGCCAGCAAGAAGGGTTATGACTTTGTCAAGAGCGAAAATATGGAAGACGTCACCTTCGATTCTCTAAAAATACGTTTGGGCCATCCTGAGGTGGGAATCTTATTTAATTTTTTTTTTTATATAGACATAATTGGTAGACAATAATTTGTTAGAGATGTTCTAACTCAAAGTGGCTCGCCCCCTCCATAACGATTTGGCCTTAATAATGTTAGTGCAGTTGTGCAGTTACACAAATTAAACGGATACGGAAACCTAAAAAATCCATGTACAGACAAAACATTTCTATTGGGTGTGTGTACCGAAAAAAAACCTTAATATTATATAATAGATGAGGTGGATGGGCGCGCCACTTTGAGTTAGAACATCTCTACTCCATGAAACATTTAATAGAAATAATCATGTCAGAACATTTACATGAGGTGCAAGGGCGGACTTATCCCTTACAGAGATTTCTGTCAACTTTTGGACGCTTGTGAGTCGATTAATATAGTGAAATGTAATAGCAATAGCAATA